>VWYH01008931.1:190086-235559 GCA_013399365.1 Pampusana beccarii | reverse complement strand
AATGAGTAAGGATAAAATACTTATATATGGGTTATGTAAAAAGAATTGTAGAAACAGAAATTAAATTTCTTTCCCCTATTTCCTTTTCCAAGTTTGCCAGAATACTTCCAGCTACTCCTGCATAATTTCAGAGGGAAACTAGTAAAAGTTTGTAACTAACATAAGATCATAACTTATATAAAGACATATATTTATAAAAGGTCTAGATGGAATTTTGCTAAGTTTCTGGTAAAAAAGCTTTCAAGATTGTAATGTAATCATATTCAGACTGCAAAGTAGCACTGCTCTCTGCTGGTTGTTATAACATTAAATTGCTACTTGGCAGTTGCATGAAAGTTCTTCAGTATATTTGCTTGATTCATCTCTAAATTATGCTTTTACTTGGATTAAGAGAGATAAAGAAATGTTTATTTTGCTATAAAGGTAAACATATCTGCTTGGCCCTCTGATATAAGGCATTTTCAGCAAAGCATCACATTTGCAGAATTTTATATTTGAATACCCCTTAGCCTTTGATGTTTCTGAAATAGCCTGTATCTGTATTCTCATTTCTGGTAACCTGACCAATTCTTCTGCTTCTTTCTTTAACTTGGTCCTCACTTTTGTCAGAAATTCATTCTTTGCTCATAATGCAACCTTTTAATTAGGGAAACTGAGATGCCATGAGCCCAGCTGCACACTGTGTTGACACAGAATCACAGAATAATGGAATGGTTAGGGTTGGAAGGGACCTCTGGAGATCATCTAGTCCAACTCACCTGCAAAGCAGGTACACCTAGAGTAGATTGCACAGGAATGTGTCCAGGCTGATCTTGAATGTCTCTAGAGAAGGAAGCTCCAGAGCCTCTCTGGGCAGCCTGTTCCAGTGCTCTGGCACCCTCAAAGTAAAGAAGCTTTTCCTCATATTCAGATGGAACCTCCTGTGCTTCAGTCTGTGCCTGTTGCCCCTCATCCTATTGTAGGGCACCACTGAAAGGAGTCTGGTCCCATCCTCTCGACATCCACTCTTGAGATATTTATAAACATTGATGAAATCCCCTCTCAGCCTTCTCTTCTCTAGGCTGAACACACACAGTTCTAACTGGCAGCATTTTCACACAAAAAAATTTCCTGAAACTTCTCTGTTCCTTAGGAAAGGAGAATCCAGAACCTTTGCTTCCTGTGCTGTGAGTAGTATATAACAGGTTCTAACTTTTCCACTTTCAGATCATCTTGACAAACAAGGAGACTTCTTCCATGTTCATGCAATAAAAACCGATGATGGTCTGTGGCAGTCATCTGCCTCCTTTATCCTTGTCTCAGAGGACACTCAGAGGGCCCTGAGCTCAACAACCATTACAGCAACATCACCTCTGGGCATTTGAAGATCATGAGTTTCCCAATCTAAATTAAGAGACTTCGAAACTTGACAAGGACTGTGCCTTGTGAAAAGAACAGGAGCTACTCCACACTAACAAGTAACAATAAAAGAAGCCTAAACCGCATTTATTAGTAGCTCTGGATATAGTCTGGGAGTAGATTCCCCCTTCACTGCCAAATGCATTGAGGCTGTGTTAACTTTGCAGTTCCATGCTCTGCAAAGAAAATCTATATTCATCCTGAGCAGGAGAATTAAATTCTATGAGATTAACATAGCACTATTTGCCACGGAACTAACAAAATTTTACTTTTCCACTGTAAGGGAAGCAAAGTTTCTGACAAAAAGGGAAAAGAATCTAAAAACTAGCAGCCTTTTTCTCCTAATTCAATTTTATTTCAATTTCTCTAAGCCAAACTGAGAAAAATTAATTGGTATGCACTAAATTATGTATGGATGGCAAAGTTTTCAAAGGCACAAAGGACAGTCAGATGTCTGATTCCATTTACGCCTTTATAAATAATGATCATCAACACTGAAAGTAAAGCTGTGATATAGGATTAATATAATTCCAAGTCTTTCTGTCCTTTTAAACAAGCAAAACATTGTCACCTTCCATGCAGGAGCAGAATTCCCTGAGGAAGCAAAACAAACAAGGAAACAAAGAACCAAACACTCCCTTACCCTCCAGAATCCCCAGGATATGCTTGCAGTGACTTTTAAAAAACCCTTTATCAAATCTTATTTTTCCCTTAATTGCAAACACAGCAACGGACAACACCTTTGAAACAGGAACGTTGTGACTCATGCTACTCCTTATAACAAACTTGATAGTTCACTGCCCCTGCAAGGTTACCAGTCAGTTTTGTTTGTTTACCTCCCGTTCTTTGGCTAAATTTTGGTAGTAGGCTTTCTAGGAAAGAAACTAATCCTAATACATGTGTATACAATACTTAGAATGGCACGTCCCATTCTTATATTTAGGTTTCCATGTGGCATTAGACTAAACAATTTAAGCATTGAACTAGTCTCTGATAAACCAAGAAATTATTTGGGTGTGTACCCAATGTAAGACTGCTTCACTTTGTCCTAATTTTTAACTAATTTGTAATCTTGAAAATAACCCAATCAAAAGAGCATATTCTTGTATCAAAGAGAAAAAAAAGAAAAAGCTTTGGCATGCCAAATTCTTATTCCAGTGCTCAGGAAATCAGCTAGTTTTCTTCAGAGAATTTAGAACAATGGAGTCCTGAATTCTTTATGTGTTTTAAACAGAACGTAAGCAAAGGCTGTTAATGCAACCCAAATATAAGCAGGTCTAATTTTCATTATAAGTTCCCACAGTTCCTTCCTCTTCATTTTCTCACCCACCTCTTTTTCTTTTCCCTCCAGATCAATTCAACTGTTATCATGCCTCAGAGGAAAAAGTCTTGCACAAAAATATGCTTCACCTTAGGAGATCAAAGCTGTTTTAAAGCTTTTTTTTTCCCCCCAAGCCTCTTTTAATGTTAGCAGCATCAAGCTCATTAGAAACAACAACAAAAACAAGAGAAAGAGACATTTAAGATAGGATCAGTAAATTAAAAAGAAGCTTTGATATCTAGTAGAAATTAGTAATAGAAAAAATATTTCTGTAATAAAATGAGACCTGGAGAACTGATTATGTCAGAGGGATGGAAATCAAATTTTTAGTGTCTCACTTCTTCAGTACAAAACAGTTACAGGGCAGATTCTGTTATATGGGAAGCAGTGTAGAAACTTGCAGTGTAAGGAACAAACCAACTAGGCAAATACATAAGCCTAATAAAGCAATTTTAGTGAAATATTTATGGAAATAGAAAAACGTTAACTACAGATTTGTCCGATTGTTACGCATCATACAAAAGAATAATACACTGTAAATAGCATGCCATTAACTAGTGCAAAATAGCGTACCATAAATGTCATGCTTGTCCCCCAAAGAACGTGTGAAGTGTATAAACAAGAGCTTTATCACCTTACTTCCCTTTTCAGCTCAATTTAGTTGACTTAAAAGCTTCAGCATTTAGAAGTTGATACACTGATTATAATCTTCACCTCATGAGAATGAGTTAATTTCCTTTCCCATTTCCATTAAAACTGTACCATTTTCAGTTTACCTTATCCTCTCTCAAAAGATTGGGAGTTCTGAATTTTAAAGCTCTGGAATATCTCTAAAAGACAACAGTTTGCTGGACATGTCAGCCTTTTAAGTAATCTCTGGTTTTGCTACTTGTCCCTTCCAATGTTTGTCACTGGCTGTGGGAGCTAGGTGACTGACACTCTGCTCCACAACTCTATTTCATTGGAAACAGACAGTGAGGACTGACAGCTCGGCCCTACCCAGTGAAACTGCAGCCAGGATGAATATAATTGCCTGAAATTCATCCCAGCCAGGGCCAAGCACTGTTACTATGCAGAAGAGACACCAGAAGAGACTTGCAGGGACACCGTCTGGATGGATGGATGGATGGATGGATGGATGGATGGATGGATGGATGGAAGGATGGATGGAGAAATTACTCAATGCTCAGACTCCACATTTTTGATTGTCTGTTTTTGTTTTAAGAGGAATTCTTGCAAAACATTTGAGTTAAATATTGTTTCTGAATCAATTCAAAACTTCAAGGGGCAAAGTTTTTACAATACAATTTATTGAATTATGATTAATCTCAGTATCCCAGGGTAAGGTGTATTTCCACTTAGTAAAGAAACCACAGTTGTTCTTTTTTCAGCTGCAATTCCTGCTATTTAAAGTATACTTTTCCTCCTTCCAACATGAATTTGTAAAAACTGCTTATTGTGCCTGTAGCACTAGACGTTTGCCACCTATTTCACCAGGTGTGAAAGATGGATGCCCTTTTGCATTGCAAGGAGAATATTCTACTGCCCACAGTTTCATTTCAGTTGGTTTCTGGATGACTTCCAAGATGTTGCTTTTAGCCTGCAAAGTACTAGATGTTTTAGACCTTTATTACTCTTTCCCTTCCATGAAAGTTTAATAAGCTAAAATTATCTGAAGCCGTTGATGCAAATTGGAAACACTTCTTTTCAAACCCTTGCCCTCCCTGCTCACACACGCCATGCACACACCAAAGCTTGAACAGGAGAAGACAGTCAACTATACTTTCTCCATGAAAGGGATGCAATCTACAATTATTTTTTCTCCTTTGATCGTTAGGGTATGGATGTGTCAAACATCAGAGCAAATTTCAAAACCTGGCAATTTTTCTAAGTTGTGAAAAATGTTATGTGGAAGAATGGATGAGAAGATATAGTTTTATTGTTGCTACAGTACTGCCACCAAAACCTACTTGTGTTACTCAAAAAAAAGGAAGAAAAGCTTATTAGATATAAACATGAGTCCAAGTGCTGAAAACCTAAATACAGTTGTTACAACTAACTGATACCATTCTGACAAAGGCCGTTTTTTGTTTGCATAATGGAAGTGTACTATGTATCTTAATTGAATTTTAAGATCATTCTGATTATGTAGTATGACCTCCTGTATGGTGTAAACCAGATAAATTTGTTTATTTGGACTAAATTATTCATTTACAATCATTTAGTATCATAAAATAATACTTAATGCCAATGGAATAGCCTGGGCAGCTCAAGTCTGTGTTTTTCTTTTTTTGAGCTTAGAATTGCTGAATTTGCATTTAATGTATTGCGTGGCTATACACCCTACAGCAATCACTGCTGTACAGCTGCTGCAAAGTGGCAATTCAGACACTGAATCTCCAGTCTCAAGAAAATAACCCTGAATAAAAACACTTTAACAGTAATTTTGCTTGGATAATGGCTGCCTAAAGTTAGACTTTGACTTTAAATGCAGGTTTTTCTCTGAGTTTTTGTCCCCCACAGAGGACTGATAATTAGAAAACAACTCACAAATTATCATGCACAGTGAATTGTCCATCAGCAAACCAAAAAGAGAAATTTCTGAAATTTCATCTAGCTGCACACTTATTTATCATGGCTTTTAATTTAAAGACAGGAAAATCCCTGTTCAAAACAAACATCAAATGCCTCTGCTTTTTAAATGGTTTTAGGGTAACATTATATTGAAACATAGTACTTAATCACTACAACTTCGGTTTTATTTAGGCTGAGCTTTGGGAGCTTGCATCTAAATTAGATATGCTTTAGCCTTGAAACGAATGTGCAATTTATTTTTGTATAGTGAACGTCCTTCAGTTGCTATGGAAACCAGATGTTTGATAATTAAACTTGCTCTGTAAATAGCCCTGTGCTGTCATGTAAAAGACTACTCTTTACAAGTTGCTATCCAGCCGAATGGTTATGTTTCTTGTCTATTGAAAAATTTGAAGTAAATTAGGTGAAGTAACTTCCTCTGAAATCAGCTTTAAAAAGCAATGACTTTGCTAGAGTATTTTAAATAATATTAGGAAAACATTGCTGGGGTTTGTGGCTATTCTGGAGGTCAGAACCTATCATTGCCTACCTTCTTTCAGTTCTATTTGCCTATTATCTTCCACTCACAGAAAAATGAACACAAACAATAAAAGAGGAAACATAAAAGTCTTCTGCAGCTAAGAAGACAGACATGACCAATGAGAGTCCACCTCATCCAGAGCTCAAAAATATATTTTTAACTCGTACTGGCAATGTGGAGCAAAAATTGTGTGTTGATTAACCACAGCGGATTTTCCTTTTTACATCCTATGACTGGTGGGTCTCTGTGGAGAATGTACAACCAGCACATTCCTTCTGAGGGTGGTGTGGAAAAAGGCCTGAGCAGTAAATAGAAGAGGAAATGGTTGTATGTATCTGGCCATGACATTTCTGTGCCTAAAAAAGCACAACTAAGGTGATGAAATAAGGACTTGGAATTTGTATTTTTAGTCTCAACAAAAAAAAAGTTCCTTGTTGAGGAACAAGCAGACCATCTATAAGTAACAAGACTACTATGGATAAGTAATAGGACTAGTATAGATCTACATCTTAGCATGATTTATAACTCTGAATTCATCAATGGATGTAGTGAGATATTAAAATAGTGTTTGAAAATACCTCTTGTACACTGAAAACAAGCAAGATTAAATGTGGTTTCAGCTTTTCACTAGACATTGAAATTCTAATAAATATTTTTTTCTCTGACACTCCTCACAAAAATAGTTGCTTCCTGGAGTAAGAGGCTTAATCCATACACTCACAACTTTACCAACATTCCTATAGTAAAAGTGGGTTTGGGTTTGAGTTTTATGCTTTAAGTCACTTGTGAAGGTATACAACACAATAATGCCACTATGCAATAAAAATAGCCCATTCCAGATTTTTATTGCTAGTTTAATTTGGTCTGCCTGAGAGCAATTCTGCTGTTACTACACATGAAATGGAACTTGTACAGCAAGAAAACTTGCTACCTGCTGAGCTGTGAAATGTCAAGTAATCTGTAATTATGAAAATAGCTTTAGTCTATTTACACAATCACCTATTTTTCCTCTGAACAGTGGAAGGGGCACTGTTTGAAGGAAAGCATCTTCAAAAATCTATAGATACAGCTTATGCTTTATATCTCTAACTTGCTCTAGCCTTTCTCCTGTCTCACACTCACAACCTTACTTCATTCTCCTTCTTCCATCAGATATATTTATTATTTCTGGACTTTTAAACATTTTATAGTTTTTAAATTATAAAGACTGTATAAGAACACAGAAGAATTAAAGAAGATCCGTTTAACAGAAAATGCAAACTTTTAGCAGACATACTATGGACACTATCACTAACCATTTGTTTTGTTTTGCTTCTTTTTGTATACATTGCCTCCACCCCAAAAAATCCCTTTTTGAGACAATTCCATTAGTTTTGCAGCAAGCAACAACATCGGATTGTTATATGTAACATTTGGCTGGGAATGGGAGGCACGGAGCATAACTCCAACCCTCTAGCTTCATTATGAATTTCCGAAGAATTCTACCTTGATGTGTTATTTACTTGAAAATAATCAGAACTGCATAGAGAATTATACTTTTTAATACACTCAAGTTAGATTTCACATCAGGCACCACGCAGGGCATCAGAAAATATGAATCAAAGCGTGTGCACTCAGACTGAAAAGACTGTTTGAATTTCTCAGTGGGAAACCTACATACATAATTTCACAAACCTCTGAATCCTACAGTTCCTTTATTTGTAGCCACAGATCTGTTAGTAGCAGTCCAGTTTTGTGACATTTGCTACATGAGGTCATTTTTTCCATGACAGGAGTACATATTTCCTAATCCCAAGGCAAACTTGTTCTCTCCAGCCTTGTCTCTAGGTTTAGAAAATGACTGTATTTCATTCAGAATACTCCCCTTTTCAAGAAGACAATTTTTGGATGATATTTGGTGTTGTTTTGTTTGGGGACTGGACTGCCACAGTGTACAAGACAAAAGGAGTCAAAGTACAAGGCCATTTATACCTGTAAACCCTTGAAAGCTTTGCTCATCACCAGATACATTTAAAATAAATACAAGCCATTTCCTAAAGTTATCCTCAATACAAAGCAAAACCTGACAGCAGATACAAAGGAAAAACTGAGAAATGTGCTTTTCTAGGGAATACAATAGGAGATGGAACCTGACTAGTGACCTGACTAAACTTTAGAAGTCGTGAAAAAGTAATCTCTGAACATAAAGTAAAATTGAACTCTTCACAAAGAAGGCAAATAGAAGGGGATGTAATATGAGCAGATGGCAAATCGTGAGGGAAAGCAGATCAATTAATCTCATCTACTCAATAAAGTGTAAAGAAAGGAAAGCACTAGCTGCTATTTAATGCTACAGCCAGTAAAGAACGGTAATTATAGTGACCTGCTTCTCCCCACTCAGTCACAGAAATCTTACTGTAGGAAGGTCATTTATTCCCCTTTCCACTACCATCACACAGTTCATGTGGAAAAAAAAAAGGATCACCATTTTCAACTGAAATTACATATGAAAACACATAATAGAATTTATCCAACTCAACAGAACAGTCACTCTTACGCCGAGGACAAAATGCAAAATTAGACTTCCAGAAACAGAAGTTCACAAACACTTGTAAAAAGTCCTTTATAATAATAATGTATTAGTGAGTTTATTTAGAGGTGATACTATGTTTTCCATGTAAAGTTTAACATTAGTCTTTCATGCAAAGACTGTCCACATTGAATGCGTAAGTGTAATATTAGTTGCAGCTTGTCTGTTCATGTCTAGTTGGAAAACCAGGTGAGAAACCTCCAGGTTTCTCACAGGGTGAAGCACCTTTTAGTGCTGGAAGATTTCTGAGGAATACTCTAGTTCTGCCTCTGGATCTTTGTCAGATTTGCATTCCTGGATAGCTCTTATCTCAGCAGTTGGCTGGCAGGAACCCAAGACTTTCACGTACCTAGTCCATCCTCATCACTACTCTATTCCAACAGCCTTCTAATTACCACCATCGCTACTTACAGATTCAGTCACACTATCCCATAGAGTCAACTGTCCATGCCTCACATGCCCAAATGAGAAGAACCAAACAGACTTTGTGATGTTCACCAATAGGGCCAGGTGAAAATGCAGCTCCCAGCTGAATTGGGGATGCCCTACTAAGCTGCTCCCAGCTCACTCTCACCTGGTCCCAGGTCCCATGGCAGCATCACCTCAGTGCTGTCCTCCATCACAGGCAGCCAGGCCTTTGGGGGCAAAAGAATTGGTGACATGAGGGCTTTGACAGCAGGAAATACAGAGTGACTTTAAAAGCAGGTACTGCCCTAACAGCATCAAGGAACAGCATCAAAAAAGAAAAAAAAAAAAAAAAAAGAGAACCCAAGCTGCCCTGTGGCAGTACAAAAGAGCTGATTAAATCTCATTTGACTGTAGCCTTGCTCATTTGTAATAGGTGTAGGGTCAGTTTAAGCTGTTCAGTAGCTTTTGAAAATAGAGTCACACATTAGATGACTGGCTACTGCCAGCGTGTCACTTGCTTCATACTGTACTGTCATGGTGAGCCAGACCTGCTGTAGGCCCTCTCTGTGGGGACCCCCTGCCCTCTGACTTCAGAGAAAGCTGGGCAGTGGACCAACAGCTTTCCCACAGACAGCCCTCCACAGGGGAGGGCAGCAGCCCTCAGCAGTTTTGCAAGGCTGGGAAGAAGAGAGAAGTTCCTCAAGAATGGCTGAAACTTCAGAACTCCTATTTTTTCTTCCCAAGAAGTAGTAAATCTGTCCTCACAGCAGTGAATTGATCTGCTGAGTAGCCCAAGGCTGTGGACTTCTGAGCATTGTAAGAGAGGCTTAGGTGATGATTTTGCCTTTTATTTACTATCCATTATTTCTGTATGACTGGTGTTTTAGGGCTTCAGGACCATATATTTTTATGTAAGAAAAGCAAAACTGTATTTCCTTTCCTATGACACTGATCATGTGTGTTTCTTTGCTTCAAGGAAGAGTACTAGCTCCCAGTTTTACCTGTTTCCCAGCACACAAAGCCATGGATTCTCCTTCTCAGGATCTGAATAAGTGAGAGCCCTGAAACTCAGACACTCTCCCAGACCTGCAGACTTGTCATGCCTTTCTGTCCTTCTTGTTGCAAATCATACCTCAGCTCTGGTAAACTGGTAGTGAAAGACTCTTTCTGTGGTCCCAATAGTGTCTCTGTTATTGATCACACACCAAACACACAATGACCCCTTTTCAAGAAAGAAATGCTTCACTATCTATTTAGTTACTCTAGAAAGTCATTTTTACCCAGAGATTTGCACTGAGGTCTGGTCTAGATTGGGCCATTCTGGCTGAAGGACAGTACACAGCTAAAAATGAGCATGATTTGTTTACATTACCATTATGCATCTGTTTCTGGAGGGAGTGGGGTGAGAGGATTATCAGTTAACCTTTGTTCCCACATGGTGAGACAGGATTTTCAGACAAGGGACAATTTAAATTTTGTTTTAACAGTGATCGAATGCATGATTTGAAGCTGCCTCAGTAGACCAGTAAGGTTGTATCCTATAATGTCCATTGGAATTACAGACCTCAAATTCAGTAAGAGTGGTGAGACAGTAAATTCCTCACTCTTGAAGGTACAGGCTTCACATTGGAAAGGATCCAACTTGAGAGTGAAAAGTCAAGAAGCCAAAACGTAAGCACCTAGATAGGTGCCATAACGTGTATGTAATTCAATATTGAAATTTTAGGACACTGGAGAGATTAAGACAAAAATAGATGTTCGGATGTTTAAAAAAACAGAAAGGAAGAATTTATGTGGAAGTAAGTTTGCCCGAGGGTCCTTGTGGAGTTATGTTCTTCTGGAGAAGCCAGGAGACTAGAAGAAGACACCTGTATATCAGTCAGAGTTCTACTCCTCTAAAATTTACATTTAGAGGATAAACCTTTCAAATAAGGTATTAGCTCTTTATTATTGGTCTCCAGTTATGGCCTTGAGGTCTACCACCATCTATATAACAGCCTGTTTGTTATACTAAGTACCAGTGAAGTGTTAGGCCTTTAATTAGAGTGGATTTTAGTATAAGTACTCTGAGTTAATAAATTAGAATATGAACAGTTGATAATACTTCGCTTTTCGTTTACCTTTTATCTATGCAAGGCTGAAATGTTTCAAGCTTGGCATTTATAGCTATAGAATCAGAGTATTTCACAGTGTTAATGGATTTTCCTTGAGATATACACAGGAAGAAATAGTAATCCAAACACTGAATACAAGAGGAAATAAAGAGATCAGCAGCAAGTTTATTTTCAAGTCCACATTGGCCAAATTCATGCAACCTGGTTTGCACAACTCCATTGCAGACAAACAACAAACAAACAAACACAAAACAAAACAAAACAAACAAAAACAAACAAAAACAAACCAAAACAAACAAAAAAACCCCAGACCCTCAAAAACTCACCCAAAACAGTCAACCATGTTACAAAAATAAACCAGAAACTATATTTCACTAGTACTACTACAGAGTGAGGGACATGCACAATCAAAACAGCTGTGAGTTTCCAGGTGTATTGTGGGGTGAGCAGAATATTGTCAGGTACTCCCAGATATCGTAAAAATCCAAACAAACTCTAAAACAATATTGCAAAACACTAATAAGGAGCCCTCTGTTTAGGTACTGCATTCTGTCATAAAATATGCTGGTTGACTTTGTACCAAACTTTCAAAAGACATTGAATTGCACTTATCACAATTTCAAATAATCTGAGAGAAAACATAATGATTTAGATTATTTTTCAGTCCTGTTGTAGCAGTTTGAAAAACAATGGAAGATTGCTTTAAATATGAAGATGACAGGTGAAAAAGGGTATTGCACAATGCATGTCTCTGCCACCCTGATTACTGAATATAACAAGTAGCTGGAGAGAGAATAGAACTAATACCAGGTAGTTTGTTTGTGTCTTTTCACATAAAAGCGCTCATTTAATGATGAAAAATGTGTTCATACTTTCATACAAACAGCATCTGTATAGAGAGTTCTTCACGGCTTGCTATGTTGTTTCAGATTACTTAATTTTGATTGTTTCTATTTTGAACACGAAAATCAATGTAGCCTGCAACCAAATACACTGCCATGTGAAAATATTTATAAAAAATACTATTCACATTAGTATTTAAAAAATATTTTAGAAACAGTTGTAATATTTAACGAAAGATTCAGAGAGTCTTTTTTACCGCCAACAAACTAAAAATTCTTTCACGGTATTTAGTGCACTCTGGTTTTATATCCTTATCTATCATTTTATTATTGTTATGCTAGGTAGCGACTTTTTCTGATTATGCCAGTCAGAGAACATAAATTTTCATTTATAATTGCAGAAGTGCATCAGAACAACATGGTTTAGAAATGCAACTATTTTTGACATGACCTTCTGGAAGGAGAAACAAATTCTTGTATTTTGATCAACAAGAGTGATAATGTCACACCAAAATAAACATATTCTTGACAGTTCTTGTTCTTTTTATCTACAGGGAAATAAATTATGACTGGGTTTTCATAAACAAGCACAGCTCATGTGGCCAGCCCTATAACATTTTGACAATGTTGCATGTGCTTCGTGTTCTGACTGGGCCTTTCGTATTTGTGGGAAAGTAGAGCAGAATCAAAATGAATACATTTTTATCAATATGAGCACATTTCCTTGCCAGTCATTCAATACCCTCCTTTTTTTTTTTTTTTTTTTTTTCCACTTCTTTGAGGGTAATCCCCAAGCTATGACTGCTTTTATGAGTTTAGAAACAGTTTTACAACAACGGACTAAACTTTTCAAGTGAATGTTCCTAATGAATCCAAATAAACATGTAGCAAATGTTTCTTTACTAGAAGTCAGTGGAAAACACAGATAAGACTAGTTATACGCAAGTCAGGAGATATAAGCTGTGGAAGACCAGTAGAAAGGAAGAATCAGGACAAAGATTCACCTGTCCCAGTGTCCTGTCTGCAGCAGTGGACAAGAATGGGTGTATAGGGAGAAGCACAATAACAGCTTGGGCAATTCACTGCTCAGAGACTTTTTGACCCTGTTCCTGACACTTATTTGATCCGTGATTTCTGGAGGTAAGCATCATGGAGTTAAGCAGAAGGACGAACATAATTAAAGAACAAGCCTGGTTTTATCAAAAGGAGACATGTTAAAAATGTTATGATTCATTAGATTTTTGTTGCTTTTGTTTCTTTGAGATTTCCTGGTCCAATATCTTATTCAGATAAATTGAAAACACAAACGATATTTAAATCTTATCTGTTTGATTGTTGTATATAACCTTTTGTTGGTGTACGAATATTTATATTTCATCAGTATTTTTTTGATATATCAGGGATTTAAGGGACACTGCCTTGGCAAGTGGATAAATCCTGCAGTATATCTATGCAGTCTCACACGAGCAGACCTACATGCACCTTGCCTGCGATTCTGGTTAACCAGAAGCTCCACCATTAGCAGAGTTTTAAGCTCAATCTTACACACCCTGTTTCTCAGCAATGCTTACTACCATCACAAATCATAGTTGTCTTGAACTTATTGCAGCTGATTTCATGCCTGATCTACATCCTTAGTTTATATTTGCATATGTGTTCCAGTTCCTCATTTATGCAATTTTACTACAAGTCTGCATTTGCCCTTCTGCGGTTATGACTATTATTTACAGGTTTATGCTTAACTGATACAAAATGCTACTAGTAGTGTTGCAATGTTACAAAGTACTCACGCATCTACCCTGGTTGGGCTATTCATTATGCTTATATCTGGATTCAAGGCAAACATATGTTAATTATACCTTGCTTAGCCTGCTTCTATTTTAGGGGTGTGAATGGTATCTTCTTTGGCCACAAATTCAGTAACTTACAATTCGAGTCGGTTTATGACCAACTGTACATGAAAGTAGGAGTTAACTGGAACAACAATTGTCTAGCATACAGTACTTCAGGGTGCTGGGCTAAAATGGCAAAGCAGAAACATGCGTCACTTGCCTAATATACCAGGTATCAGTCATTAGGTCAGAAGATCTAGAGCTATCTCAGAGTGTTGGAGCTATGCAGGCAAAATTGACTTCTACTGTAATCACAGAAGAGCAAAGGACGTAAAAGCAGGGACCAGGACTATGGCTGGTTTCTGAAGAGCTGTGTTGGAGACCTGGAAGAGAACAAGAAGTTGTGGCAGAAAAAAATGGTTAGAGTTTTTTTTGAGAACTGTAGCTAGAAAGATGGTTCTGAACCCTCCACTGTTTTCTTATTCTTTCTTCTTGAGTAGAATAGCTTCCTTTCTTAGATGATCACCTACAGCCCAGGAGCGGCCATAATCCACTGCTGTTAGGCTCCCTAGAAGGGAAGGTATCTATTCATCTATGCAAAGGAAGTCCATCTGGTTTGAAATTGAATGGACTTTCTCATCTATGTAAGCAAAATTCTCTTTTACAGCATCTACCCAGGGACAGGAGATAGAAACGCGAATAAATTACTATAAAATAAATTACTGGTTCTACCATCATACTTCAAAACTTATCTTGAGAGGGAGTTTAACAGAGTTTAACAGATCTCATCAGCATGTGGGCCTCGTTTCAAAGTTGGGACTAACGCTTTGGAAGCAGTAGTGAAAAAATGGATTTTTGTGGTGCTGGTAAAAAACTACAAGAAATAACTTATTGCAGACATAGTAAAATACTATGGTTTTAATTTTGTGGCAGTTGCATGGGCAAGTTTTAAATTACTTTAAAAAAAAAAATCAAGCTTATAGCGCTAAAACCAAATCTTGCCAGGAACATTTTGAAGTAAATGAATTATTAAAATCTCTTTGCACTTTTTCAGACAAATGAATTAACTAAAAATTAATTTGATATTTTAGTTACTGTATTAATCCCAAAACTTTTAATGGAATTTATTTTTACTGAAAGTAACAACATGACTGTAACTGAAATCAACACGGGCCTGAAAGAAAAATGGAAGCTAAATTAAGATGACTGTGATTATTGCATATCTTCACAGCATATATCATGAATATGAATACTGTTTTGTGACTGAATTATGCGTAGTACTTATAAATTAGATGCATATATACATATACAGTAAGAACTAGATATAACTTATATGCGCATATATGCATATAAAATAACATAAAAATCATCAAATTTCTAGTTAAGTATTAGCCATGTGCATTGTATTGCTATTTATAATACATCTGTCACACAAATTTCTCATGGTCAGCTGTGATTTTCCTCAAAGATAAAAGGAAACAGCTTTTGAATTTATGCGTTCTTGCTACAAAAATGCCAAACACCAATAGCTGCCTTGTCAAAAGTTGCTTAGTTTTCTACAGAAGTAACAATTCAGAGCTACTTGAAATCCACTCTCACAGTGCCTCTCATTTCATCCCCACAGCAACAGGAAAGCGGAGAGTTTATGGGAGGACTGGCAAGTGCAGGCAGTGTAATCATCACTGCCCTTTCTTTGTTTCAGCCACTTCCACCACAACGGGAGCAAGCGGGCCTTGTAGATTGGTTACTGTGTAAAAAAGCACTGGCCTTAATTATTAGAGTTTCTGTTGGTTTAACTTAGCAGCTTGTAATATTCTCAGTGGAAGGCAGAGTCCTCAACTTGTTTTCCAGTCAAATTTCTTGCATTACTATTTTAGAAAAATCTGAGATATTAAGCAGGCTTTTTGAAAAAACTGAACAGCCAAAGACTGGCTGACTTCAAGAACAAGAATACAGCCCAAGAAAGGTACATAAATTTGTAAACTTGCTGCACATAAAATTACTTTGGTAGCTCTGCATCTGGAAAGAAGGGAGGTTTGATTGGTGTGGTTTGAAGGAGTGCCATCAATTAAACAGGTTAATCCTACCCTTAATTATCAGATCATGTTGCTTTTCTCCAAGTGATCTTATAATGAAATTCTTAAACATATGTAAAAGCAGTGGTGAGCTTGCAATTAAGACATTCAATAGAATGAAGTTTCCTTTCACCCTCAAGAAAACATAGACTATCTGTGAATCATCCCTGTAGGCCTACACAGGCCACCTTCTGCTTCAGTAAGATTCTTAATGCCATAAATGTTTAATCCATATGTTTCCTTCGTGATTCATCCCTGAGCAGCTCCGTATGTCAACACTGGTCAGACAAGGCTTTTGAAATGTACATGAGCAGAACTGGTGACTAGAAGACAAATACGCATCAGTCCCATAAATTGTTATTTTCTCTTTATAAACCCATTTGCCTGGACTACAGAATGGCTGGGGAAAGGACTACTGAAGATATCATCACTGACATTAAACTGGATAAATTAAAGTTTATCTGGAACTATAGTAAGCATGCCTTTCTTGTACATGTGCTTCTGTTACAGGGTTGGGCACAAATTAGTCTGCTTCTTTCTAGGACTCTTTCGCTATGCCAAACCTGCAGGAATTGGGCTTGGGTGCTGAATTCAGCCCAGTTCACCCACCCCAGTGTCTCACTGAGGATAAATCCGGCTGACAGGGATTGATAACATGCTTACCTCGAGAGGGTGGTTAAGAAACTGGGATTTTAAGGCTTATTGTAGCCTGTACCTTCACGCAAAGTTAACACAGGCTACGATCCTAGTATTGGTAATCTTGAGAGAAGGGTCTGGTACACGGACCATATCACCATAGCATCTGGTATGGTACACTATTACAAGCACTCGGTTCTGTGGAACTCTTAGGAAGAGCAAGGTAGCAAATAATTTTTCTCACTTTATAAGAAGAGTAATGAAGCATTCAGAGAGAAGATGAAGCAGTTCACAGTTCCTTTTGGCTTTATTAGTCAGAAGCACATATTTTCACAGAAACATGAATAATTTCTATCCTACATTCTCTCTAAAATCCATTTTTTAGGTAAGTGAAACAAAATATTTATTGAAGTCAGGAAAGGTGGTCTATATATATGTAAAGTACTTCCTAAAGAAACTGAGGTTTAATGTAGTGATCAAATCAAGTGCCCTTGTCTTTATATATAGGTATTTAGGCACAGGAATTGGGCCACAGGAATTACAGATACGTGCTAACTGAAGAGATGCACAGAAACCTGTTACTGGAGTGTGGAATTGATAGGTAAGTGTGGATAAAGTACCAGCTACAGACAACTGACTGAAGAAAATGTAGATCTTGATGCAGATCTTGCTGTAGCAATGGCAAGATTTTTTTCACTTTATATATGAACACACAGGGCATGAGAATTCAGCTGGCTCTCATGAATATCCCTTAACATTCATATATGAAAGAAATCTGACCCAAAATACACAGGACTTCTCACACTGTGCCAAAATTCCTTGAACAAGAAATCTCAAATGCTAAGTCCGTGGGTGAGAAAAAAATCCACCACTCTTCTTTTATTGTTGTCTTTAAAGCCATCACAAATTTTCTGTGTATTACAATGAGTATGTTGCAGTCCTTATCCCAAACATTTATAATGATTTTCAGCTTACAATGAACACTAATGAACTACTGCCCAAAAATTTGGAAGAAAGTTTACAGCATAGTTAGTACCAACTAAATGCATCTCTGCATACTTAGAGTTCTAGTTTAATAGGATAAATTATTTTCTTTCAAATTAATTACATTTCAATAGAAAAATCATGGGACTCTGAGCCATTTTAAGGCTGGAAGGAACTGTTCAATTGCCAAGCACATACTTTTTTTTTTAAAAATATATATATATATATTAAAAACTCCTTTCATCTGCATACCAATACATTTAAAATAGAAGAAAAATTCCTGCATACTACTTAAGATTAGAATAAAAATACTTTATGGTTGAATAGCCAGACAAATATTTTGGTGATTGACTAATTTTCTAGTTGGTTGAATATTATTGATTGAACTATTCAAGAGATAACAGTAAATTTTGTTCAATGATTTGATAGTTCACTTTAAGTTAGTGTTCAATCAAATCTTAGAAATAAGCAGGAAAGAAGAGAGGCATTTCATAAATAAGGTCTTGCCTGTTACAAACTTATGGTGTATCTTTCCCACAAAAGTCTTGGCAACCTGCCTTTCTTGACTGGAAATATGGGTTGTCTTTTACAAGCAACTAGATAAAAAATGAATATAAACAGTACAAGATACATAGTTTTCTAGAAAAACTTACGAATGTTGATGAACAGATTTTGAATAATATTTTTTAAAAATAATCTAACATTTTATTTTTTTTTTTCTTTAATGAAAAACATCACCTGTCACCTACAATAAGTGAGGAAAAGAGTACTTCTGAGACTGGCTACCACAGAATATTATAGCTTCAAGCACAGCCTGAAGGTAAAAGCAAATGAGAGATCCCAATTCAGGTGTATATGTTTTTCCTTCTAAATGAAACATTGCAAAGAGTATTGGCAGATTTTTCATAGTATCATCTGTTGCAGAGAAGTGCTCTTTTTCTAATAATGAATAGTTTCAGTAAACATTGGTCTTATGGTTCCTTCCTTGTACAGAATGTAGTATCTTTATAGTCTCATTTCCAAGTAAGAAGTGTGTAGAGGAAGAAAAAGGAAAAAGAAGAAAAAAAAAAAAAGGTAACTATACACAGAAACCCAGACACTAATTTAACTGACACTAAGGAAGCATCTCTACATAAGCTTGTCTTCACATAACCTAATTCCTTTAATGTCACTATTACTGATTAAATTCTATGCGGAAAAAAAATTGTCCACTATTTGGATACATGAAGGCAGAATGTCTTAAAGTAAAAGAAACTCACTTTCTTATACCTTCAAAAGAAACAGAATCACAGAATCATAAAATGGTTAGGGTTGGAAGGGACCTCTGGAGATCATCTAGTCCAAACCACCTGCTAAAAGCAGGTTCACCTAAGGATGAAGCTGTGTTCTAAGGTAGTCTGATTATTTATCCATATATATATACAAATGTATGTGTATAAAATCCTAGTTAAGGCATGTTGGCTTCAGTAAAAATCTCAAATAAGGTCAAAGCGAAGAAGTGAAATTTTGATACAAAGAAGTGTGATATCAAACATTTATTCATAAACTCTGCTTCACTTCTAAGTATTCTACTGCAAAAAACGTATGCCAGCCTGTTGCAGATGTGTGGAACGCACCTCACTCAGAAGAGGAAAGTAGCAGTATGTTGTATTGAGGTAAAATATTAGTTTGACAGAGTTCAATGAATTTGATGGAATTTAACAAAGTGATTTTACAAGGTTCAACGAGTTCAGTGGCAAGGTTCACCTTATTAATTACTGCATGGAAGAGACATATAGAGGCAAATTGAGTTAGCCTTGAGTTAGAATGATTTACACTGAGAAAGGAAAGCAAAGGAGGAAATGGGATGAAAACCCTCCCTTTGAGTATCGTTTCATTAATATCAATTCAGCATGCAATCAAAGCTACCAAGGCAAAATCAAAGTTACTATACTACAAAGTTAAATCTGATATTGGCCATTTACCAAAGATCTGCCATTAGAAAAAGACCTCTCTGCCTCGAGGAGCAACCTTGAGAGATGTCCCAGCTCAAGGGGCAATCACCACCATACAGTCATGCTGCCTAGCAGGGAGAGCTCAAAGAAGGCTTACCCAAGCTGTCATATGCAATAAAGTGATTGTCTTCTAGTTAAATCGTATGTGGTGGGAAAGGTATGTGTGAGACTCCTTGTTACCACAACTTTATTTATTCGTTGATAAATGAGTCTTGAAAAAGCCACCTGTTATCCAGACGTCTCTCACATGACTGGTGTTCCAAGTTCTCATACATCGGCACTCACTGTATCACTCTACTCCTTTTGAGCTGGAGGAGTCCATGGCCTGGTTATGGAGAAGGTCTTCTCCCCCTCTGGAGCCTGTACCAAATCACCACCAGTCTGGTCAAGGGCATAAGAGCACACCCGTCACACAGCTCAATTCTAACTTTAAAGTAATGACTTTTTAAATTTGAGAAGCATGTCTATGTAAAGAACTGACTGGCAAAGCCTACCGAACGTACCAAAAGTTTTTTCTTGGTGTGTTCTTAAGTTCTTTCTTGATATTTTATTCTAAAAGAAATGTGTCCCCTAAATTACGTTAGATTGTCACACTACAGAAAATATTATCCAACATTTGGTTTTATAGAAGGCAATAGAACTATTTTATGCTTAGGTCTAATGCAATTTGTGCACACTTTGCATTTAATCTTTGTGACAAGTTAGACATGTGGGATTCTGTATTTGAAGACAAACATAGAAGATAACAGATTGGTGTTTAAAGGTAAAGGAATTATTGTGGACTTTCATTAAGTGCTTCAAGAACCCTTTCAATGCCATTTTTAAATATGGATATTCTAGAAGAAATTTCAAAATGCTTGCATTTTATTTCACAAGCTTTGACTTATCAACTGCTGTAATTGTCAGCTGAGGTCTTCATCTTTTTAAGGCAATAAAAATAGTTATAGCGTTATGTAATGCACATGGATGAAAAATTAGAAAATAAAACTGTCTATTCTGGTTAACAACATATTTCTGGTTTTTTGTTTTTTTTTTTAAAGTAGAATATTAGTCACCCATTCAATTTCAGTGAAATGTCAATGCTTTCCTCATTTAGGCAGGAATTCCTATCAAAAAAGCAACCACTCAGAAGTTTTCCATGGAACTTCAACTTCACACTTCAAAAAAATGTATTTAGCATTTTTAATAATTGATTTTGAAGTTTCCAAAAATCCAAAGTAAAAAAAAGAACAAAACCCCCACTAGTGTGAAGAAAACATCTCCTTAAGCATTACTCAGAAATGTGACTTGCCAGATTCCTGCCCGTAAAATGCATTTTTTCAGGTTCGTCATCAAGAATGTAAAATGGGAACTGCAGCCACTCAGCAAAGCAGGAGAAGCTAAGGAAATAGCTGGAAATACTTTACTTCGATCATTAAAAGACCACAAGCATATATACTTGCCGACATACATTGTTACATATCTGGTGTCAACTAATAAAAAGAAAATGAAATTCAGATTCCAAACACTAAATATTATGATTCTCTTGCAGTTAAGACACAGAGATCTTCAGCCTGGGTTCTGCTGTTACTTAGTGTGGCAGAGTCTGGTAATGCTTTGCTGAGACACTGACACTCCTGCCAGCAGGTCCTCTACTTGGATTCATCTTATTCTCTTAGCCAACGGAGCCTGAGTGCAGACACTATCTCTTACTCACAGGCTGAGTGAGTAGAGAAGATTCTGTAGAGTCTTCCACTCCAGTGAGCTGAAATCTTAGAATTGCTCAGCTTTACTCTATTGCCCATGCTGGTACCTGGCACCTTCAGAGGGCTCGGGCTTTCAGTTGTCCAGTTTACTCCTTTGCAAGGAAGAAAAAAAGTCTGGATGCATTGACTATGCACAATATTTTTTAGTACGCCATTACTGTTTGCTTGAAAGATAAAAACTGAGCAAATATACCATCAGTGAAACAAATTAATACAACTTTATTCCTTAGGTCCTGTTTAGGGTTTCACTCCGCGAATTTTAGCACGCAAACTTTCTCTAAGCTTGTGAAGTATCTTCCTTTATCGTGGACAGGGAGAAGCTCTGCCCAATAATTATAGTAAAAACCCTTTTGTTTTGTAATATTATTGGTAAAGTAAGGTCCATGTCAGTTTACTCAGGCATTCAGAGACTCCTGTAGATAATTTAATTGCTAAGAATTTATCTCCTGATAAGCTACCTTTTGTCCTGGTTGCTTGTATGTGAACAAAAGTCCATCTTCACTTAATGGCAGACCAAGACATCTCCTCAGATAAATTAGTCTGAGAAAAAATTTAACCAACTGGACAAAGGAGGGCATATTTTAAGGGGGATGAAAGTCGAAAAAGACAGATAGGACATCCACAGTATCTCATTGAGAATTCAAAAATTGTGCAGTCAAAATCACTACAGTCCACAACAGATGCACTAATTTGGGAAATGTCTCTCACTTGTTACGGTTATATGTTGTGAAAAAGGACTAGATCTGAGGATAAGTAAAATCTTTTTTTGAAGTGCATGGAGACACTTTTATCAAAGTGGTGGAAAAACAGAGGATACAGAGACAAGTGAAGGAAGGATAAAATAGAACAGAATTTTGGATGAACACATTATACAGAAATAGGTTTGTCAGGGGCAAGGGGTCAAATGCTACTTCTATCATATTTATCCAATACTCACCATTGTTTCAGACAGTGTATCTGATCAAATTGGCAGAAATTAGACCTCATTTGAGGAGTCTCTTTTATTTTCTACTAAAATTAGAAGCTTAATAAAATTACCCAAGGTTTAAAGTTTGAAATAAACATTGCAATGGTAGTAGTTGTAGTAAATGATAGTTTTTTCAGACTGCTCCACCTTTGCACTAATTTTAATTTTTTCCTGTATTACTGTCCTTCAGTAAAGGAATGAACAGCAAAATAGGGATGCAAAATTAAAAAAAAAAAAAAAAAATCTCATTTTATTGTTATGTTTACCACAGGCTAGTGAAACAAACAAATGATAAATGCACAAAACACTTTAAAGCCATGATCAAACACGTCATTGCAAAAGCAAGTTTGAATTTAAATTCATTTTCAAATTCACCCATTGCTTTTTTCTTTNTTTTTTTTTTTTTTTTTTTTTTTTTTTATGTGCCTCAGTATGTTAGGCTGACTGTGCTGCTATGTTCTCTGAGAACGTGAAGATTTGTGTGGGAACCAGAAGATTCATGCAGAAACTGGAAGATTTTCAGAACTTTGTGTTGCAAAGCTGTGGGAATGTACCTTTTGAACCTTAGAAAAACATAACAGGATTTGCAAAAGCACTTGATTTAGTTTTTATTTGCTGAAAATCTATTCTTTAAAGTATACAGATTTGTGTACCAGAGTCGTATTTATAATTTTGATAGACTGTATCTAGGCAAGCATCAAATATGCATTTACACCATACAACCCACCAAAGACAAAGCAACTGGAATAGCAGAAAATAGCAATCTAGATCGAACTGATTCAAGCAAAATTAATTTAGCTTTGCAAAATAAAAATTTACACACTGAGGAACAGAGTCTATAATTAGTAAAATGAAGACTGTATCATAAAAAGACACGTGTACAGCTTGTAGGCGATTCGACACAACCTATAAAATTCTTCTGCAAAACGTGACAACATGATCCATGGCTGTATATAGAAGGGTAAAGTGGTTTAGATGTATTTAATGTTAGTGAGACATATCAGAATAATATATGAAATTTTGGAAAAAAAAATAAAATAAAAGAGATTGGAAAACTGGAGAGAAAACAGAAGAGTCACAAATATTGCCTGAGGGCTAGAGAAATGCATTTCTGCAGAAGACAACTACAGCTCAGTCTACTTAGCTTATCAAAAAAGATATTAAATGGTGTCATCACTGCAACGTATAAATACCTCAGATATCAGGTACTAAAAATATCAGGTACTAAAAGGCTGTTCAGTCTAGTAGAAAAAAGCATGACAAGAATGAGTGAATTGAAGCTGATGTTCAGTTCAAATGGCAAATGACAGGCCAATATCTAAAAGGGAGTATGGTCAACTATCATAAGAAAGTGCCAGTTATAGCAGAATTCTGTTTTTCTAATCTTTATGCCTTCAGGCCAACATAGGAGGCCTTTATGGAATAAAGGTCTCAACCAAATGTGTTATTTGGTTTGGTATGGTGAAAACAGTGGAAATCTAAATACAGAGAAACCCCTTTGTTTTTAAAGTCTTAAAGATGCTTGAGATACCTGCTGAAAGTCCTGATGACTTCATTCTGAGTTTCTCTATAGTAGGTAGCAATTTTAAAGTGTTATTGTGATATAGGACTATAAGTCATCTTCTGCACATTCTACTGGTTTAAGTGTACTATGAAATGTATAGGACTTTATAAAATATTTTGAACATTCAATTTTTTCCACATATAACTGAGCAGAAAACAGTTTGTATCACATGGAACACAGTCCAACAGCTTAAAAAAACTCCCAAAAATTAAAAAAAATTAACACTGTGCAAAAACCACTGCAAATCAGATGTATATCAGTTCAATGATTTTGAAATAGTAATTGCATAATTATTATTCCAAAATAATTCTATTTTGAAGTAATAGACTACTTCATTTTGGAAGTGGAACATCTCTCTTATGAGGGAAGGCTGAAGGAGCTGTATCTCTTTAGCTTGCACTCTCACATTCCCACTTCCCCCGATGTGAAAGCATGTTTCAGAGAAGTATTTAAAGTGAGTGAACCCATACTTAGAGCATTCTCCTAATGTGATTATTTCTGTTGTTTAAATAAGATTATGACCAACTTAAATCTCCATTTCCAGATATTATCCAACATGTTCTACTTACAAACAAAAAAAGCCTTGCAAGAAAGAGCTACTGTAAAGGTTTGGGAACCTGCTAAATTAAATTAACATAAGTATTTTTAAAATAACCTTCTGAGTCAAACTATAATGTAACAGTCTAATCTGATGCAATCAGAAGTGCCAAATGCTGCATTGAAACCCAGATGTATAAATGCTAAAAAATTACAGAGCATGAATCATCTGTCATCCAGAAATACAGCCATGGTGTTGAGCTGCAATCCAAACTGGCTGAAATTGTCATTATATGTCCTGTTCTATACTCTTTCTTATAGGAAAACCAGCCAAATTAAGTACCTTTAAAAACAAAACTTTTCAGATAATCTTTTGTCACAGATCTGTTCAAGATCTATATATTTAGGCACTTGCCAGATTTCCAGAATCCCATATATTTTAAAACTCTTCGCATCTGACCATCCTGCACCACTTCTTCCCTTGACTCCTCAGCTTCATTTTATAATCACAGTCCCTGACCCTTTAATGGAAATGGTGCTTTGCAGTCTGTCTGTCATGCTGCTCACCCTCAACAACAGACTAAATATGCTTTTTTCAGAATAGATGTTGCATAATACGCTCACACCTCGTGCACTCACATACACACATCTATTGAGCAGGGTTTCACAGGACTGCTCCAATGCACTTAGTAACTTTACCAGAGTGATCTGAGGGTTGAGTTCAGACCCTCTGGTGTGATGGAAGGGCCTTTCCTCATGCCCTTTTTGCCCAACTTCTCAGCTATTGCATCTTTCCAACTTATTTTTGTGACGTTGGACAGTCCTTCACTTAAGCTTTACCCTCCTACTCCCCCACTATATTTTCCACTTCTTTCCTACAGTTTCCTGGGGTTTTTACCCTCTCTGTATCCTTCTAAGGATTCTTCCAATTATCATCCATCATTTGTCTTAGCTACAGAGTTTTCAAAATTTTCCAGTTAAATATAATAATCAACTGGTAAGTAAATTATATTTGTATTATTATAGCTACCACATGCTACAAGATTCATCAGCAAAAATGTGTACATAAATGAATCCCTTGATGTAACAATTTTCAGAAAAACAATTTGGCAATTGAATCTAAAATCTTAAACTCTGTCTCAAAAGGTTTCCTAACTCCATCTAATTGATTAAGACCTCTAGAACAGGAGACATTTTCTTCTTTAAAGTATCATTATGCTTTTGAGATCAAGATAATTTAAGTCATTCTCAGAGTTTCATTTAACTTTAGGATCAATCTACCTACATGAACATTGTCCACAATCACACAATATGAAAAGTGAACACATAATGGATATTAGCACTATTTACATTTACTTCAAAATTTATATTGTTGATAACTGTTTCCCATTGTATCATGTCAATAAAATCATGAAGCTATAACTGTCCCTGTAAAAAATACTGCGAGTCTAGCTAAGCAAAAAAGATCTCACATAGTTCAATGAAGTCTGTCAAATCATAGACTTGACTGATCATATCTGTTCAAAGTTGTTAAAAAAGTTTGTATTTGAGAAACACATGACCACTTAAATAAAAATCAGCACCTATATGTTTGAAGAAGGGGGAAAATTCAACAAGGAAATACATAAATAATCTAATATAGTTTCAGTGGCTGAACTTGAAATTCATTTAGCTAATAAATAAAGTGGAGTCATGCAGGACTTTCACTGTTTCTGGACTGTTCAACACTTCCATAAATCATCTGGAAAAATGGGGAAAAAACCTCAAGGAGACAAAATTTCCTGGTAATAGTCAGTTATTCAACCTAATAAACACAAGGGTAACTGAACTGCAGAAGAAATAAAGAGATAATGAAATGGCAAACGAAATCAGTGTAGGTAAATTCACAGTGATGCACATGGGGAAAAACTACCTTAATTTTACATACAAGGTGATGAGCTCATGAAAGAATTCACCGTGCAAGAATGAGATCTTTAGAAAGGGCCTGCAATAAATAGCTCAATGAAAATGTCAACTCAATACTCAGGAGCAATAAAAAAGTAAATATAAGCCTAAAAAAGGAAAAGGAAAACAATACACCAATATAATGATATTGTATGATATCGTATAAAGCTATCTTGGGTGTTCATTTTAGTACCCACCACCTCAAAAATGAAGCAGGCAAAAAATAGAATAATCAATGACAGTCACAAGTGTTATTCAGACTGGGAAAAGAAACAACTAATAAGGCGTAAAAAAACCCTCTGTGAAGTCGTTTGTGACACTGAGAAGATCAAAAAGGAAGGACTAGTCCAATAAAGACTAGATATGTCAAAGTGATCTAGCTCAAAACAACCCACCAAATGAAATAGAAATGTTTCATAGCTCATAGCTAATGTGTGCAACTTTCACACAAATGGATCTGGATGATAAACCTTTACATGAGTTGAAAAAGCAGCGGGGGCAGCTAAGCCCCACACAGCCACTTACTTTCTCACCTTAGAGTGGGATGGAGAAAGGAATCAGAAGGGCAAAAGTGAGGAAATCCACAGGTTGAGATAAAGACAGTTTAATATCTGAAGCAAAAGCCATACACACAAACAAAGCAAAATAAGAAATTAATTCTCTACTTCCAGTCGTCAGGTGGGTGTTCAACCATCTCTGGGAAAGCAGGGTTCCATCATGCATAAATGTTACTTGGGAAGACAGATGCGATTACTCTGAGCATCTCTCCTTCCTCCTTCTCCCCCAGATTTTATTCTGTCACATGGTATAGAATGTCCCGTTGGTCAGTTGGAGTCAGCCCTCCTGCCTGTGTCCCCTCCAAATTTGTTGTTCCATTTTTTTGCCCCAGCTTACTCACTGGCCTGGCAATGTGAGAAATGAAAAAGGCCTTGACTCTGTGTGAACACTGATCAGCAACAACTAAAACACCACTGTATTATCAACACTGTTTTAATCTCAAATACAAACATAGCCCCATATGATATATTTGATATACTCGATACACTCTTCCTCTACAGAAGTGTTCACTTATTGTAATAAGCGTATTAAAAAGGGAGTTCTGAAAAACGATCATAACTGTTATATCCCGTGGATATTAAAGCAAACTAAAGTATTTCCACTTTGAAGGGAAAAAAAAAAGTGCCACATAATATATCCCTATACAGCAACCTTTATGCAGGATTTTCCTCTGTAAATTCTGATTATCATCTGTTAGAGGACTTTCTTGCTATGAGTCTGAATATCATGGAAGGAGGAAAAAAAAAAAGGAGAGAGACCGAATGCCAGTTTGAAGGAGGGTAGCTTAACTTCGAACTGTTAAAGTGACCTGGTGAGGAGGATGCTGAATTTTAGTATGGTGTTACATTTTTAAAAGGAGACAAACAACAAATAAAGGTCTTTGTTATTGACAGTTAGAATTACAGGGCCCAGTTGAGAGAAGCGAATCAGGTGTTTCAGAAAGTTTCAGAAAGGAAATAACAAGTTACCAAACTTCAGCTGTTGGTAGAAAATGGAATGCACAATAATTTTTTTAAGAAGGAAAAAGAAAAAAATTAAGCGGGTACACAAAGTACATCTCTATGTTGTAGTCTTACAGATATTTTCCAATATCTCTGAGGAAAACTGTTCTTTCCCATTTCAAATATGTTTCTAAGTGAAGTCTGGGGTGTAACAGAAATTATCCTTGGTCCTTAAAGCCCTAATCATATCAGATGTTCTGGATACTGACCTTTTCTCAGCGTGTGATGACAAAGGAGTGGTAACCTCACAGAGGAAACTCTGTAAAAGTTTTCAAAATCAAACAACAAGCTGCCTGTATCTAGCCAGCTTGTTGAGTGTTGGTACAGTGGGCCCTGGGATCTTACTTCCTAATTTAGACAAACTGCTGAAGCAGATTAGGCACATGCAAATCTTACTCAGATGTAGATTTGGGAAATGCTTCTAGCTGCTGAGATTTCCTATTCCACTAACATGCATGCAGCTACTCAATTACTTGCCTTGCAACTAATTCCCACAGGAATCACAGAAACATAAAATCATTTAGGTTGGAAAACACCTTTACGATCATCAAATCCAATCCCTAACCTAGCACTGCCAAGTTCACTACTAAACTATGTCCCTAAGCACTATATCTACATGTATTTTAAATATGGAAGCGGTTTTGATGTAGGGTGTAGACCAACTTAACATCAAAGACTCCTCCAAGCTAGATGAATCATTGTCCTCATTATTGGTCAGCTCCACTTGCGGGGGCTCATACCTATTATGCAACAGCACCTGGGAAGGTGAGGTAGTCACAGAGGACACACGGCTGCTGTGCTGGGCAGGAACTTGTCACCATTGCCCCCTATCCCTTAAGCCACCATGTTTGACCAGGTGGAATCATTGTCCTCATTATTGGTCAGCTCCACTTGCGGGGGCTCATACCTATTATGCAACAGCACCTGGGAAGGTGAGGTAGTCACAGAGGACACACGGCTGCTGTGCTGGGCAGGAACTTGTCACCATTGCCCCCTATCCCTTAAGCCACCATGTTTGACCAGGTGGAGAGGAAAGCTAAGGCCTCCTTAGAGTTAAGCCTGGCAAGAGGGGTCAAGGACAACAGGAAGAGCTTCTTTAAATACATGGCAGATAAAGCTAACACCAGAGGCAATGTAGGCCCACTACTGAATGGTGAGGGTGCCCTGGTGACAGAAGATACAGAGAAGGCAGAACTACTGAATGCGTTCTTTGCCTCTGTCTACTCTGCCGGAGGAAGCCCTGAGGAGTCCTGTTCTGCTGAGACCCCAGTGGAAGTCAAGTCAATGGAGGAGATTGCCTTAGTTGATGAGGAATGGGTTAGAAACCAATTAAGCAACCTGGACATCCATAAATCCATGGGTCCAGATGGGATGCACCCGAGGGTGCTGAGGGAGCTGGCTGAAGTCATTGCTGGACCACTTTCCATCATCTTTGCCAAGTCTTGGGAAACGGGAGAGGTGCCTGAGGACTGGAGGAAAGCAAATGTCACTCCAGTCTTCAAAAAGGGTAAGAAGGAGGACCTGGGTAACTATAGACCGGTCAGCCTCACCTCAATCCCTGGGAAACTGATGGAACACCTTATCCTTGGTGCCATCTCAAGGCATATCAAGGATAAGAGGGTTATTAGGGGCAGTCAACATGGCTTCACCAAGGGGAAGTCATGCTTGACCAACCTCATAGCCTTTTATGAGGAAATAACGAGGTGGATGGATGATGGCAGAGCGGTGGATGTGGTCTACCTTGACTTCAGCAAAGCATTTGACACGGTCTCCCACAGCATCCTGATGGCTAAGCTGAGGAAGTGTGGACTGGACGATTGGGTAGTGAGGTGGACTGGGAACTGGCTGAAGGAAAGAAGCCAGAGAGTCGTAGTCAATGGGGCAGGGTCCAGTTGGAGGCCGGTAACTAGTGGAGTGCCTCAAGGATCGGTATTGGGGCCAATATTATTCAATATATTCATTAACGATTTAGATGAGGGAATTGAGTGTACTATCAGCAAGTTTGCTGATGACACTAAACTGGGAGGAGTGGCTGACACGCCAGAGGGCTGTGCTGCCATCCAGAGAGACCTGGACAGGCTGGAGAGTTGGGCAGGGAACAATTTGATGAAATATAACAAGGGAAAGTGTAGGGTCCTGCATCTGGGCAGGAACAACCCCAGGTTCCAGTATAGGTTGGGGAATGACCTGTTAGAAAGCAGTGTAGGGGAAAGGGACCTGGGGGTCCTGGTGGACAGCAGGATGACCATGAGCCAGCACTGTGCTCATGCGGCCAAGAAGGCCAATGGCATCCTGGGGTGTATTAGAAGGGGGGTGGTTAGTAGATCGAGAGAGGTCCTCCTTCCCCTCTACTCTGCCCTGGTGAGACCACATCTGGAATATTGTGTCCAGTTCTGGGCCCCTCAGTTCAAGAAGGACAGGGAACTGCTGGAGAGAGTCCAGCGTAGGGCAACTAAGATGATTAAGGGAGTGGAGCATCTCCCTTACGAGGAAAGGCTGAGGGAGCTGGGTCTCTTTAGTTTGGAGAAGAGGAGACTGAGGGGTGACCTTATTAGTGTTTATAAATATGTAAAGGGTGAGTGTCACGAGGATGGAGCCAGGCTCTTCTCGGTGGCAAACAATGATAGGACAAGGGGTAATGGGTTCAAGCTGGAACACAAGAGGTTCCGCTTAAATTTGAGAAGAAACTTCTTCTCAGTGAGGGTGACGGAACACTGGAACAGGCTGCCCAGAGAGGTCGTGGAGTCTCCTTCTCTGGAGACATTCAAAACCCGCCTGGACGCCTTCCTGTGTAACCTCACCTAGGTGTCCTGCTTCGGCAGGGGGATTGGACTAGATGATCTTTTGAGGTCCCTTCCAATCCCTAACATTCTGTGATTCTGTGATTCTGTGTGTGAGAGAGGACAGGAATCCTCCATATCATGCATCCTGTCTGACTGGCTGGGCCTGTCTCAGGGAAGGCAGACTGTAACTCCAGTAGTCTGTCTCCCTCTCATACTCCCTGATAATCCTCAACCTACTCACCTCCTCCCTGTCACTAAGTGGAGGAGTTCCTCCACCTGGGCACATCTGCCACTGCTGTGCTCACTGCTGCTGTTCGGTACTGAGCTGAGAGTAGGTCACACCCTGCAGCCTGACACTTGGGTGGCAGAGTGTTCCCACCAGAGCTCTGCTTGGGAAGCTGTGTCAGTTGTGGTGGGTGCAGAGCCTTCTACCAGGTTGACACCATTGCTCCCTGGTCTAAACAGCAGAGCTACAGTGCCCTTCCTCCCAGAACTGTGCCAGGAAGTGCTGCACCACGCCCTTGCTGACATGGCACAACCTGTTTGCCCACCCTGGTTGTGGGCCCCCTGGTCGCCAGGGCTCCCTAGGGCCTTCTTTTATATGTGTAGTGGGTCTCAACCTCTGTTGCTCCTGGGCCCCCCCAGGTCTTGTCAGCTGCTGTGGCTCAAACTGCAACCTCCTGGCAGCTCTCTGGAAACCTCGCTGTGCACCACACTGGAGCGCTCCAGTGTGGAACGTGCATCGAGTTGTGTACCCATCACCTCTCCAACCTACATCACCACACAGCTCTTCCATAGCCCATCTCTGTAATGAAAGTTGTTTCCTTTGTGATCTGCTTTGTATGCTTGTTTGCCTTGTTCTTTGGGATTCAAACTTGCTGAGATAAGCAGTGTCTTCTTATGTTTGTATTGTCCCTGAATTTGACTAGAAGCATGGTTCAACAATATAGTAAATATGGCCTTAATTTTATTACTAGATCATGAATACTGAATCTCACGACACAAAGCATTGGGTTTGCATTAGTCCTCTTCTTTCAGCTGCTTCAAATGTTAAAAGTAATTGAAAGTTTAACTTTCTTCTGTCATGCTTGATGCTGGATTAAATATGGCCTTTGCCACTCTAACTTCATGTCAGATCAGATACCATTTGCTCTCTTATCCCTGACATTAAGCCTTATATTATTATTATTATTATTGTTAATATTAGGAAAATATTAACAAACAAAATATGTACAAGTTTTAGTCATTTGCTAGCAATTTTGCTAGCAGGAACAAACACTTGTTATTTATTAAATACATATGCCAGAAGATAGTTTGGTTTTCCCATCAGACCCATAACTCTACAATGCAGAAAATCAGAATCTTGAAGACTGCTAAAGATGACACGGTTACTTTGTTTTAGTGGTATTGCATTTAACACATTCGTGACAAGGCTAGTATCCCAGCCCAAAGATTGCCTTTGCTGAAGATCTATTTGTACTGTTTGCATTACTCAGTTTCCATGCCAGAGTACAAAGGTGATATTTTCTGCTATGTTCAGTATCAATCAATTATATTTATTCATCTTTATTTGCTGTGTTGTCTGATAGAAACCTGAAGGCAGCAAGAAAATCAAAACTATCTTTGACAATTGTAGGATTTAATATAGTAGTGGAAATATCTGAAGTCCATCAACATACATGAGCAAAAAAGTAAAACCTGTGTCGGTGGCACTGAAGCCTAAAGAAAGATTAATGGGTAAATAAAAGCATGCAACTAGAATTTCATTTAGAGTAGATTTTAAGAGTGGGAGTCAGAAAACTTTATCTGGAGTGAATATATCTGGGTGTTTTGGTGTAATAATTCTAAAGAATACATCTTTTCCTGAGGAAGATGCATAAACCAGACCAGCAGCTCCTAACTATTCCAGGCAGACCTAACTGTCTGTTCATCACGAACCCTTTTACCAACACCTCTTTTCTAACCCATCCCTGTGATTATTTCCCCATGTGCCAGCTCTACCTAACCATCCTGCAGCCCACAAAGACTCTGGCTAAGCGCTCCTGCCAAAGGAAGGAGCTGCCAAGCTGCGGCGGCTTCCCAAGATTCCAGCAGCTGCTGATGCCGTCTCTCAGAATCATTCCTGCTCTATCTGTGGAGGTCTGCCTCTGGGATTGTTACAGTTGCTCCTTTGCAGCAACACCAGCTCTCCACAGTGTTGGAGGATAAATGAACGAATCTCTAAGAAACTGCTGAAACCTGAATAAATAACTCATGCTTCATCTCTCATTGTCAATGCACCTTCTGAGCAGAATATAAAGTTATACTTAGCCAGAATGCAAGGCTTAATTGAGTCAGGAACTAGTTAAGACTGTAAAAACTATAAAGAGTATTTTTCAGTTGATTTTTTCAACTCTTCAGCTTCATTACCATCTTTAATGGTTAAAAATAATTAGATTAAAAAAAAATACATTAGTCTAAAAATTTCTTGGCAAAATCAAGTATGATTAAATTAAGTGATTCTCATAAACTTGATGATGGAAAAGAGCTTATGGCTAGTGAAGCCAGCCCAGGGCCCAGGGAGAGTTTCCTTATGAGAACTTGAGTCACTTTGACATCATTCTGACATTGTCCTAGCTCTCCTATTGCAGTGCAGAGAACGACCAGGTATTTCACAGGATCAGAAATGAGGCAGCCCCACATGCTGAGCTGGTCCTTTGAGCGTGTTGGCAGACACAAACCAAAACTGACTCATTCCATAGGTGCTGGCAGATACAAAGAGCTAAGGAATTACACAGCAATCGTCTTAGTGGTGCTTGGCAGTGGTGCGGTGTATGTCCTGGAAGAAACTGAGGACTAGGGCTACACTTTAAATGTGAATTTAAGTAAAAATATGACTACCTCAATAAAAACAACCAACCAATCAACAACAACAACAAACAAACCACAAACACCCTAAATAAAATTTGGCAGAATAAAACCTAAAGGCATTTCACTGCCTAATTCTAAATGCTATCACTAGCTATAGAAATTTCATTTTCATAAACCCACATCTGTAATCATATAATTCTTGCAAATAAAACTAAACAACCTTTATGACAAACAAACTTCTAATGACACAGTAAAGGGAGGGAAAACATGAAGAGAGGAGAAAAAAAAAAGGCACGGAGTGGGGTTTATTTGAAGAGTGAGGTGTGAAACACCCAAGTTAGTGATGGAAGAATAAAATGAAATGAAGATGTCTGGACAAGTTGCATGAAAAGACAACTGTATATGGATAGTCTGATAGTTAAAAAAGAGTGAAAATGAAAATACCTCAAAGTAACCAAGGTTCCCTAATAACAGAACCAGATTCAGATAGAGACTTTCAAAGGATGTTGAAAGGAACTAGCTGCTGAACCTTTGGAGGCATTTGGGGTTCTTTGAAAATCCAAATCATAGTGTGTATTGAGAGACTTGAAAGGAGAGTTATGATGAAACCTGTAGAGATTAAAACAAAAAGTAACTTTCAAAACTTTGAATGCTCCCTTGAGACCAAAAGCAAGCAGTAGGTAGTCTGGAACCACTCATTATTGCAATCAAAATCTTGCCAGTATTCTCAGAAACTAAAAGAAAATAACTAAAAAACAACAACAACAAAAAAGAACCCAGGGAATAGTGTGACTGCAGGTGGTTTTTTGAGTGAATTGAGATAAAGACTGAGAATTCCATTTTGCAAAAAAACATAAGGAAGAAAAACAGGCTACAACTGGGAAAAGGCCCTTCCTCTTCTGAGGATTTTCGATGGTTAAACAAGATAAAAGAGTGAAATAACAGCACTAAAAGCTTGTAATATATTTTTGTAAATTGGCAATAATTTCATTAAACAGGTTTGTAAGCCTGAAGCTTTCATTGAGCATGGAGCAAAGCTGAACTAAAAAGATTTCTTAGATTTATAAAGGAGGAAAAAATCATTGAGGTGGGCACAACATATGATATGTAAGTTTAAAGGTTATTGAATACACTCATGTAAGCAATAAAATCCATCTTTACTATAAGTGTTTTGCAATTAGCTGAGACATTGTTTCAAACATGGGAACAATTACCTTGTACAAAAATATCGTTAGGTTAAATATTACAAGAGCTATCTATACTAAATCTTATGATTTTTGTTTTTCTCTTAGAGAATGTCTTTTCACTAAGTTGCATGGATTTCAAGTCTGAGGGAGTGCCATTATTTTCTACTAAATTGCTTGGATTTCAAATTAATCAGAATTTGCTTTGTTCTTTTTGCCAGAAAACCTCAAACAAAATGCAAGCTTGTCATACCTGGAAGAACTTTACTTAAACTCCAACTAAACAAACAAACAAACAAAAGGCAAAAAACCAAAAACCAACCAACCAAACATGCCCCCCAAAACCAAACCAAACCAAAATCCACCCCAACCAGTTAATGAAATAAGGAAGGTCTCTAAAGAAAAACGAGCCAAGCCAAACAAAACCAATAAAAAAAAAAAAAGCCTTCATTTTTCTACTAATGTTTCGTAGTGCTGTTATAATCAGTGGAAATGCAATCTATTTGACTTATTTGACTTAAAGTATAACTCTTTGTTATCCACCTATAAATTTCTAGCAGAAATTTGCAGAATTAATTTCAAAGGTCTAATCTTGAAACATGTTATTGCCATGCTAAATGTAAACTCACAGTAGCCAAATTGGGAAAACACACAGTTAATTCAAAAGTTACACAATTTAACACCTTCTTGCTCTTATCTTTACACCTGTATTACACCATTGTTTTCAGGTAACTGAAATAAAGAAAAGGTTCAGGCAGAGGTTTTGTACTGCAAATTTATTAATTTAGCTAGCCACAAACAAGCAAACAAGCAAACAACCCTACATCATATGTTCATATCTGTACTCCAGGGCAAAGAAAACACGTCCATACTGTCAGAATCAAAATACTGCTGCACAATACAGTGTGCAGCCTGTCAACCATAAATCTTCAGAAAGGGCACTTCCCTCTTCTGGAAAGTTTAGTTTTGCCATGGCATACTAGTTGTTAAAGATCTCTGATAATTTCCATCTCCATAAATCATCGCACCCAGGCTAGTCCTTACTATTTTAAAACATAATTACCATTAATAAGAATTAATGTTTTAACTAGTTCTTCAGGAGTATATGAAAATCTGGTCCTTTGATATGTAAATGCAGAAGGAAGGTGCAATCTGCATAAATTACATATTTCTTTCTTAGATGCTGAGATATTCTTGTAAGTGATATTGAAGAATGTACAGATATAGGTATGATCATATGATTATTAACCAGGTGTGGGGTTTCTTTCTTTTTTTTTTTTTTNTTTTTTTTTTTTTTAAGTGCATAGAGAACAGAGATAGGGATAATCTACAAATGTTAAAATAGAGGCATTGCCACTTTGTCAGTGGTCTATTATCTCAACTCTCTGTGGAGAAATGCAAGAAAAAAATCCACGAAAAACAAACCCCTAAACTTTCCTATTTGATGATGACATCTGTGCTGTCCTCACCGTCAGCTGTGTGTTTCCAGTGTTTGGTGATATAGTCTGAGAATATTTCCCAACAGTAAGCTGAGAAAGAACTGTTCACTTCCAACAGAAACCTCTGGTTCTACTCCATGGTTCTGCCACCTAAATCAGGGATATAATTTCATATTGAATATGTAAACAGGAGGACCATGGCATGGCAGCTCACTGAAGTTGCTCTGTTGTGATGTTATCTTTCTGTGCATGACATTATCAGAAAATGTATCATTTAAAGCATACAGTCGTTGCCAGAAAGTTTTAACTTTTCTTAATGTCAGCTTCGTAGCCTGAGATTTTGAGTTCATGTGAAGTTACAGTTAGTTTCAAAGCATTGCTGCAGAATGGTGGGTAAAACAAAGTTCTCTTAACTAAACCTTTCCTCCATCCTGTTCACCCACAAATGGAGAACACCAAGCACCTGAAACCTTTATGTTACTCTAAGTCAATACCAACTCAGAGGAAAACATGTCAGTAGCAGAAGCCTTCCAGGTATGTCATGTGATTACTAACAACTGAGGAATATGACTACATCCTTTCATAAAACCACACTGTTATTTCTCTCTCTTTTTTTTTTTCTGTCAATAATTCTTCCAGAATTCTCTTGAATTATTCCAAAAGTCCTGCCATGTCTTTACAATTTTTCTTAAAACATGTTGTCAAGCCGAAGGTTCTTGAAGACTACTTGAAGACAAGGGTTTTAAAGACATGAGAAATTTCACAGTTTTGTCTCATCCACAAACCCTGAAATGATGCCACCGAAGAATTGCCACAAAGGGACCTGTAGTGAAGTCATCAGTAATTGATACTACTGGGTTTATACGGTGTCCTAAGTAAAGAAACTGTTCATCAACGAACAATAACATAGAAGCAACTCACTCAGTTTGAACAAAATGTTTTTGAGAAACAATTCCAGTTGTCTATCCATTCATAGCCCTGATTACTCCTCCCATAAAAGTTCAAACCAAAGAGAGGTATAAAAGCATTTTAGGCCCGTTTTTATTCACCAGGATTTTTTTTACACTAGATGCTCATAATCTATTAAAGACAGTGTAACAACCTTTGCCATGTGATAACTGACATAATTTTTCCTCCGTGATGCAAGAGTATATGAGAATCCCAAATATTTGGGTGCTGATCCTATGCAATTCTTGGCATAGGCTCATGCATTTTTCCTGTAATTACAACTTCAAATCAAAGAGCTAAATGAGCAACTGTCAAATGTCAACATTACTATTGACACACCATCTGCTTTTTAGTTTTTTACAGTAGTGTAGGTAGACAGGAAAACCTGGTTTAAACATCCTGCCACTAAAGAAGTCTCCTCTAGAATGATTCTCTCAAATCATCTCCTTTGAAACTGAAACTGATTTTTGTTAGATGAATTGTGGCATAGGTGGCATTGAGACTGCATGGTGAACTAAGCCAATTTTAATCTTATTTAGATAATGGTTCTGCATTTGCCATTGGCTTTTCACAGGAAAACATTTAGCATATAAGACAGGTGACATGAAAGTTAGTGCTTTTTGATCACACAGTGAAAAATAAGTCCTTGAAACTTTTAGTTGTGGCAGGATGTAGAACACACAGAAAAGCATTCCCGTATAATGCTGGCAGTTTTGACCAGTTTAAATACCAGATTAATGTATTTTATGTATGTTGCTTAGGATATACTGTCAAATTTCATAGTTATCTATTATTTGTTTTCAATGCATGCAAACATCAAGTTAATCATTTGGCCATCTTAGATGGTCAATTACAACTTAGTGACAACTAGACTCCAGAAGTTCAATATATCTGCAGTGTGAAGTCATACAATAATGTCTGGTCTCCTAACTACTTTCTAGTGGAGTCAAAGTGCTAAATCAACTGACAGTGGCCTTGCTGTAAGAGCTCTGTTGTTGACATGCATACTTATTTGAAGAACACTATGTCCTATTTCTAGTACTGAGGATTTTGAACATTTATATATTTTCTAAAATGAGATATTTGTGGCTTCTGTATATAAGCAGTGCTATCTATTCCATTTCAGAGCTAGAAATTAATAAAATGAGACAAATCCATCACATAATGTCAGACACAAACACTTGAAGTTACCGTGAGTGCATCACCTTTTGCTATGCTTCATTAATTCGGTTATTCAGTTGATTCTCACTAGTACTGATTTACATCCTATAATCTTGCCCACAAACTTGAACATTCAGAATCTGACTTTGTGTCAATTGAGCTGACCTATTTCACACAAACACTCTCATTTTCTATTTTTTTTTTCAATGACATCCAATTCTCTAATATCATTGCTACTGGTTGAGAATTTTTCTACCTATAGAAACTTCACAAACTTTTCAAGTCAACACGCAGTCTACATTCTGAAAGGAATAATACAAATGTTTCTTGAAAGCATGTTATGACAAAATTTGAAAACTTTGATATAAAATTTTTTGGCTTGATTTTGGAAAAATTTGCTGTATAAAAATATTCAGAAAAAGACAAAATTGAAATTTAAAAATAAGAAGAAAGAAGGAAATCAAGGGAAAATGTGAAATTGTCATTAATTTCCAAGGATTTAAATGACAGATTATGGAATGGGTTTTCTTGCTTTTCTTTCAGTGACTAGCATTAGCAGTTCTTTCCCCTTAGGGCAAACCACCAATGCACCTAGAACCTCAAGTTCATCTGAGCTAAGTTTCACAGGCACCTGGCAGGATTTGGCCTGGGACAGCCCTATGAAAATAATGTTCAGTTAGAATTGACATTTCTTCATTAGCTTTATTTTACAGACATCCTCTCAGCTTCTTCCTCCTAGGTATCTCTTAATAATTGCTTAAAATTTCCTGCCAGAGGACTTTGTAACTCACAATATCAATGAAGCAATTTTGTGCTCTTCTGAGATGTTCTTGAACATTGACCTTTCCAACAAAGGACAGTTAAATCCAAAAAAATATTTTTGTGTATGTGTGTGCTGTTCCTGGAAAAAGAGCATTAATATATGCTGAAGTTTTAAAAAGATACTAAGGTCTTTGGAGATTGTGACCAATAATTCAAAATTTGCAAGTTTTTGATAGTTGCAAATCCTCAGAGATTACTTATTAGGTTTTAGTTCTGAAAATGGCATCTCAGTTTGCCTCAATATGCACTGTTAGAAAATGATTCACATGCAACTGATACAAGATCCAAGCATAGATTTAAAATTTACTAGGGTATTACAGTTTTTTATTCCTTTGGTAAATGTCCTTTCTGAACACAGACAGCAACTCTGTTCTTTACTTTGTTCCCACAAATCTCCTCAAGTGTGTTGGATATTTAAATTTAGGCATTTGCCTCATTGAATAAATTCAACTAATCCCTGAAGCAACACACATATGGATGCAGTAACCTCTTTAGAAGTTTGTTTAAATGCTCAGTATGCTCACCATCAGTGCCAATGTCTCTTATTTAAATCAAACAAAATGCCAGTATGTTTCTTTAAGCAATAAAATACACCATCACTGAAAAGCTGTTCTGCTTGCTGTTCCCCCTGTATTAAGTTGGAGTAATTTCTGAATTCGAAGGGCCTCCAGGAATCACTGAAGTCTTAGTGATCACAGCTGAAACCTGTACCCCTTTTCACCTTAAATGATCAAAAATGGCGTAGTCAATCTTTGAGAAATAACCCTCACGAAAGCACCATACTCTTTTGTTCCTCCTTTTCTCTTTACCTTACCTTTCTTTTCCTTCCAGTGCTCCCTGCTTCTTTGCCATGAGCTTTTCTTACACTGATTACTCCTCTACAGCAGGAAAAGGGAGTGAAAATTACGGTATAAAGAGAAAAAATACTTTCCTTGGTCATGTTCTTGCCTCAAAACATTTCAACTTGCACTGTATCCTTCTAATGTACCACAGCTAACTTTTCCAAAACAACTTTTCACACATTACTGGCAAAACAAAGAACACATAGGGTCCAAAATTAGTAACCTCATTGAGGGGCAAGAGAAGGATTTAAATTAAAAACCAACTACACATAAGAGCAGTTAGTTTTATAAAATGTATTTAGAACATCAACATGACTTGAACTGTTTTTCTTGCTTTAGATAGTGTGTGATTGCTTTCTTTGGCAAATACACATTATGATACTCTATTCATACATTTAAAGAGACTGTCACACAGAAAAGTAATCCATTCCAGAATTGCAATAATAAATACCAAATCCTTTCACGATTTACTTTCCCTGTCCAAACCTCTTTCTTTCTTTTGAAGATCTTATTTTCCATTATCACTCAGTAACAAAAAGCCTGAAGGTACTGATATACATATAGCTATATAAAGAACAAAAAATATTAGATAATTAGGTAATAATTAGGAGTTTATATATAATATCATGCTTCAGTTCGAGGCAGTTTTTCAAAGAACTGTTGAATTCTATAGTTCTGTTCTGAAAAGCAATAAAAGTAATAAGAGCGCACCAACAAATGCATTCTCAGGGACTCGGAGTATAAGCTTCTTGCAAGATCATGGGCAGAAATCCTGCATTGTTATGGCAGAATGACAGTGAGTATATTGGATAACAGTTATCAAATACATTCTTGATAGGAAAGCAACTTTTTACCCTCTTTAATTTTTACCACTGCAGTTAGTTACAAGATAGAGGCAAAGAGTTGGCAGGCATATTACAAATGCAAAAGACACTTTACATTGCATGAGTCAAAATAAAGTTCTATAGAAACAATAACAGTCATGTTTAGCTTCCCTGCCTTCCATCCAAGACATTCCTCCCTATGTGGATTTTTGTATCTTAGATTTTTTTTAAAATAGAAGTCACTTAGTCAATATTGTGTTCCAGTGATGGCACATGCTCACTGGTGAGTGTATAATTAAGTAGCGTGGAAAATTTTTGAGTTCAAGCTTCCCCAAATGGCCTACTTTTTCATTTACTTTGAGAGCACCTGGGTAAACTTTGGAATTTGACATTAAAAAAAAAGATTTTGCAAGACTATAAAACAGCACCTGAGTTAAGAATACACATGTTAATTAGTTCTTGCCCTTTGATCCTCATCTAATGATAGCTCTGGTTCTCCACAATAAGCTGTGCTCTTCATTATATCACTGACACAATCCTTGTGAATTTGAACCAATCTTTATTAAAAAAAAACAAACCAAACAACAGTTTGCTTTGCCCATGCTCCAAACTGACCAGGAACATAACGCTTCTGCAATGCAGGATCATGTGTTAAAAACCCATTGTCAATGGGCTAGGTTGAGCAGTCAGGGTAGTGTCATGCTTAGGCATCTACACGTATTTCAAATTGGAGTGGTTTTACTGCTGGCCATTGCCAAAGCTATTGTGAACCTGTTTGTAAATGACTGCATAGATAACATTCCTTGTGTGCTTCACATTATCATAAGAGAGGTTGCTAGAGTTGCCTATAATTAAGGCCGGACAACAGTCATCCTTCCAATATCCTGCTTTTCGGTTACCGGTGCCCATCTTCTACAATGCTATCCCATGTAAAACAAATCTTAGCAAACTTATATCAAAATGATCAAGGTATTTTGTTCTTTGAATTAGGGGACTGTGAATCAATATATGTTCCTTTTAATAATCTGGGCAAACCTATCTGCGTGATAAGTCTTGGTGGAGCATGGGGAATCCAGTTTCACACATAATCAATGGAAACTTGCCATAACTTGACAGAAAAAAAGGGTCATCAAACATTTTATTCTTACTAAGGCTTCTAAAACCTCTGACTTGTCTTGTTTTAACCAAATTGCACATTTACAAACCACTAGATTTACATTATTTATTATACGGTTAGAGTGGCAAACTTTGAGTTGCTTTGAAAAATTTCTTAATTCTGTCTCTTAAAACAAACAAACACACACAAAAAGTAAGACAAGAGCTGCCTTCTACTTGTATTCATAAAGATCCCTATTTTAGTATCCAGGTAGAATTAAGGAAAAAAAAAACAATTACATTTCAGAGAACTGATGCTGTATCACAGGAGGGTCATTTTGCACTAACATCTTAAGAATGAGATTGAGAAGGAAGCAATAAAAATTCGATTGAGAAATGGGATGGGAGGTCAGAAAATAGAGGTTACTGAGGTCAGAGTAAGGAAAGTCAACTGTGTGAGGAGGACTGGGGTTACCCACATGATTAAAAGAAACTGAAAGCAGAAAAGGAGTCACTGAATGTGAAGCCAGGGAAAATGAAGTCAGTGAACAGCAAAGACAAGATAGACCACAGTTTAAGTAAGAAGCTGGAGAGATTTGCTTTGAAATAACATTGTGGTGGGGAGGGGAAGTGCCTAAAAAGAGGCCACATACAGAGATTTACACTGTCTGGAGATTATGATTAATAGAAAGGGAGACAAAGAACAAGGGAAAAAATTTTTGCTAGGAGAGGTAGAATGGATGGTGCAGCAAAGAGTTTGTCTCACAGGAGTGCTTTGTCCTGTAGAGTGAGGAGTTCTCAACAGAAATGATGTTTTCCCTGATCATCACTTCCATTGCTCTCTAGCTAGCACTAACTTTTGCAGGCCGATATAGGTATGGGATTTTTGCTAATGTCGATGTACTAGAGAATAACTACCTACACTACTAGTCAGTACTCTTTCAGTTCCAGTGACAGAAGACTTGCTGCAGTGAATGCAAAATTGTCAATCCATGCTTAGGATCCATGTATGTATTTTGTTTTTCTTCCAGTTAGTTTTCCTTAAAGCCAGGAATCTGCATAATTCTGAAGCACTGTGCTCAAACAACATTGAGCAAAGCAGTTGTTAAAGAAAATGAGCTTTAATATACATTTTCCTCATGCACCCTTTAGATGATGTGCTCACATATTACATCTCTGCAAGATCAAATTCACTGCATGACATGGATTTTCCTTAGGAGATGAATTAAAGTCCTTTATAATAAATATTGTTATCTGTGGAACTTCATTTGGTCCTCAGATTGAAAAGTCAGGTAGTGAGTGAGACAAATACTTCTGAGGAGAGGAAACAAACAAACAAACAAAAACCACTAAACCAAAACCAAAACAAAACACCCACAAAACAAAACAAACAAAAAACCCCAAACAAACAAGCAAATACCCCCCTGAAAAAAACCACCCCACAAATCAAACCAAACCACCAAAAAAACCCCTACAAACAAACAAAACTAACAGAAAAAAGTGACAGCATGCCTCTGATTCTGCAAGAGAATTCTTGTATTAAGTCACTAAAATTATTTTTTTCAAGACCAAGGTCAAGAGAATAGCAGTGTGGAGGGAAATCATTACTTAACTATTTTCTGTTTTTTCATAGAACCACACAATGGTTGAGGCTGGAAGGGACCTCTGGAGGTCTTCTGATCCAACTGTTTTGCTCAAGCAGGGCCACCTCTCTGAGCAACCTGTGCCAATACTCAGTCATCCTCACAGTAAAATAGTGTTTCCTGGTGTTCAGAGGGTCTTTGCTATGTCACAGAGGGTTGCCACCAGCTTCTGGCACTAGGCCTGCTGATGTTGTGGACTTAGCACGATAAGCAGAATATTGATGGTGACCATGTCGCTGGTGGAGCTGGTAGCTCAGCTCGGTATGGGTATAAAAAGGTCTGCGCTGGCCAAGGCTGACAGGTGAGTATGCAGGTGAGCAAAGGCAGGGAGAAGAGACCAGGGAGGCAGACTGCTCCTCTTTTCTTCCTTATTCTGTGTATTACAGCTGGATGACTGGACAGGGACATGATCAGTCCACAACATGCTCCTGTCCTCTACCTCCTCCAAAACTCAGCCAGGGAGATGACAAGGCTCTACAGAACAGATAAGACATCCCTTTAGTGATGATATGGTCATGTCACAGCTGGCAGAACACTTGAGGTGGTCTGTGTCACAGGGGAGTGAGTGGCTGGCCCAGTATGGGTATCTCCTTTCTGTCTTGGAGATGTGGGATGGACATCCTTAGCCTGAGAGAGTCCTGCAGAGGAAGACAAGTTTTGCTTGTGGCAACACAGGGTATCAGCTCTGATTGCTCCTTGACAGCCTGCAGGCAGGTATAGGCAAAAGGAGCTCTAAACCACCCACCAGTTCAGTAAGCTGTGATGGTCTTCACAAGCAACTGGAAGGCTCCTACAGAAATGGACAAAGGGAGTGTTGCACCATTCACAACCTCTGAAATCCATCGTGGCCTCATGGTCTCAAAGGCAGGAAGAAGATCCCCATAGCCATGGGCAAAGAGAGCTCTCAACCCCCCAACCCCCCCAACCCCCCTCTCTGTTTCATTTAAAGATCTCCCTGGCAACTGGGAAGTCCCCAGAGCCATGAACAAAGGGAGCTCTGGTATTAATCTTTATCAGCATTCAACATACGAAACAAGAAACACTGTGAACTAGCACTGAAATATCTTTCTTAACTCTTTCTTTCTGATTCCTAGATGATTGTTCTCCCAGAAAGAGCAATGCAAATTCATTAATATCCGTTGCTCAGATCTGACATATTTACACTTTCTATCTTTTGTGTGCATAAAATATCAAAGTATAAACCTAAAGGCTGCTTCTGCACATACGCCAGGAGTGAATTTCTTCACTAAGAACTCCCTACACCTAACTCTAAAGAGGTTTTGTTTGTTTGTTTGTGTTTGGTTTGGTTTTATTTATTTTTTTTTTAATAATGGAAATTCTAAGAAAAATGTTTCAATTGAAATAATTTTGTTTTTGTTTTGAAGATTAAAAAAAAACCCCACATCTGTAATACTTTAAGGGTAAGAAACCGTTCTAACTAATAACTGCATGGACTGTACTGCATTCTGAAAATGTCACTGTCAATTCAATTCAATGTCAATTTTAATTTCATTTCAATTTTTTTTTTTATTTCATATCTTGAAAGCAACAATAAAACAGTATATGAAACTCGCTAGACTTACCATTGGTCTTTTTATCTTTGTCAATTTTATGTTCCGCAATTTTTCCTGCCCAGTATGAGTCTCAAATACCAAATCAACACAATTGCTGAGTGTTACACTACTGCCTGCAATAACACCCAACTGAAGCTGTGCTAGAATATATAAAGTGCTAGATAAAATATTCATTTTGCAGAGTATATCTGATGCTGCATATGGCACTGAAAATCACAAATATATTTTACATTTTTGGATTTTTACAGCGATTCGATTCTCCTGTTGTAAGTGATGTAATACAAGACCCGTGTGAGAAGAGATAATAAAGATAAAAAGCAAGTTTGAAGTGCTTAGATACTAGAGTAGTGATCCATATAGACATATTTAATAATTTTGTTTTCCAAACAAGATCTCACACCACCACCCCCTATTTAAAAAAGATACAAAACAAACCACTATGAAATATCTACTCATTAACAGCACTCTATCTAATCTGCAATCCGAAAGAAGTAGAAATCCTCTATTCTGGGGATGAAAAATAGGGAAGAAAAATGGTGTCGGTTACAGGACTACCTGGTATATCTTGATGTGTAGCCATTGGAAGCAGTGGCAGGAGACTACATAAGACTGCACAAATAACCTAAATAAATAAATAAGACTACATAATAATTAATAAAATAAAATAAATAAAAATAAATAAATAAATAAATAAATAAAATAAA
>VWYH01008931.1:179081-189980 GCA_013399365.1 Pampusana beccarii | reverse complement strand
CTACCTCTGCCTTCCGTCTTTATCTTTGCACGTATACAACTGGTTCTTTACTGTTGTTGCTGAAATTTTACTTTCAGACAAAGTAAACAGTGCAACTACACCTATGAGGAAAATAGAATCATAGAATAATTTGGATTTGAAGGGTTCTTTAAAGGTCATCTAGTCCAACACGCCTGGAATGACCAGGGATATCTTTAAGTAGCTCAGGTTGCTCAGAGCCCCGTCCAGCCTGGCCTTGAATGTCTCCAGGGACGGGGCATCGACCACCTCTCTGGGCAACCTGTGCCAGTGTTTCACCACCTTCATTGTAAAAAATGTCTTCCTCATGTCTAGCCTGAATCTCCCCTCTTTTATTTTAAAACCATTATGCCTTGTCTGATTACAACAAGCCCTGTTAAAAAGTCTGTCTCCATTTTTCTTATAAGCCCCCTTTAAGTACTGAAAGATCACAATAAGGTGTCCCTGGAGCCTTCTCTTCTCCAGGCCCTTTCTCACAGGGGAGGTGTTCCATCCCTTTGATCATTTTTGTGGCCCTCCTCTTGACCCTCACAGTGCCTTGCANGACTACATAAGACTGCACAAATAAGCTAAATAAAAAAAGTCCAGTGTTCACTGTCTTCTTGGAGGTTGGCTCCTACTATACTAACTTAAAACAAAGCTTTTCGAGCACTGTGTGCTTATAGAGAACAGTACTACCTCTGCCTTCCGTCTTTATCTTTGCACGTATACAACTGGTTCTTTACTGTTGTTGCTGAAATTTTACTTTCAGACAAAGTAAACAGTGCAACTACACCTATGAGGAAAATAGCACGGCCTTGTTAGAGTTACCACCAGTTATTTCTCTGAAGAGTTACCACTTTTTCTTCTTTTTTTGTGTGTCTGGCAATAAGATCTTCCAGTGTTTTCTCTGGGTACTGCTAAAGTGAGGTGAGGGAGGGACAGAGGGGTCACGAAGGGGAGCACACTACCATTGCTCCAAGGCCATCTTTTACCAGCAGCCACCCCATTCTCCTCTGAGTCTGTCTTACAGCCTTCTCCATAACCCATTGTTCCTTTTCTATATTTGTGTTTGTCAGCCATGTAGGATGATGATAGTCTTGCTGTCCACAAAACACTGAGAAATAACACATGAGCAAATTAATGTTTATCTTCCTATAAACCAAGTTCTTGAACTTTGAGCCTATTAGTTTCTTTACACTGTCTCTAGCAATAAATTAAAGACAACAGTTGTCTTCCTCTCACTAGCACAGTAAGTAGCTGTAGAGGATGGAAAACACCATCTCCAATCTCAATTAAAGAAGTGCATGCAATTTAAGAGAGGTTTGTAATTACAGTGAGCAGAATTTCAGTAATGAACTGTGAAATCAGCTTGGGGTCAACCAAATAAACAAAATTATTTGTCTATGTCTGCAGGAAAAAAAAATAGCTATACTTTAAACGCACACAATTCATTTTGCTTTTACATCATTATAAGTTAGAACAATAATTTTGACAAACATAGAAGAAAGAAAATTAGAATTATAACACATTTTTAGTCAGGGAAATTAAGAGTTAAAGTCTCCACAGTACTTTCTCTGCAGGACTTCAGCTGGTTATTGCACTTATTTAAAAAGCAAAACTAAGTCATGTTGTCTATGCGCGTTGAAATAGCTAGCCAGTTGAGGGAGGTGTTTATCTCCTAAATGTTTTAAACCAACTAAATAAATTCCACTCTTACAAAGGTTTCTTCAACTCACATGAGTACATTAAATGCACAAAAATATAAACGTAATAAGTTACACGAAAAATAAATATTATGTGTGAAAAATATCATACTCTACATCCTCAGCAATAGAGCAAACTATCAAAATACTGAGATACTGTACTCACTGTGCAGGAGTACTGCAAACGCATATATTAATGCTAAATAATTGCACATAATTAGCTCAGTTTCAAGTATTCCAAGTATTGATGCAATCTATGTATGTCTAGCACTGGCTGCACTGTACTGTTGCATTCACAGCTGCCTATGGATTCTTCAGATTGAAAAAAAATGCAGAGCTAGGACATCACTGCCATTGCTTCAATACACCACTGCACACAAGCAGCTGCATACTAGAGACAGTACAGTTAGAATCAGAAATTGTATACAGAATCAAAGACGTTAAGGTTTCAGAATGTCTGCATTTATATCCTATGTCCACATCAGCTGACAGTCTGTTTTTAATTAATTAATTGTCACCATAATAAAATCATTGTTCTATTCCCCACAAATGTTGTAGGACTTAATGCAAAAGAAAATCTCTCCTGCACTGTATATAGTTTTCTAGTTAAATTATCCTACTCTTCTGGGATAACACATGCAAGTAATGTACATAGAGCTCAAACAAAAATCAGAAGAGATTTATAGATGAAAGACTGAAGTGCAGAAAGAGACTGTCCCTGTTTGAGGGGCTTACAATTGATCGCCGACATTTTAAAGAATACAGTGTGGTCTTTTTAACAGAACTGGTGAGAGCCTCTCCTAGGGATGCTGGGAACTGCTGGGAGCTGCAACCCATAACTGAATTCACATAGGCAGTTGCACTGCTTATAAAACTCTTCTTACCAGAGGCCTAGCTAAAATACTGTTCTGTAAGAGTTTGTATCCACAGGGATACTTGGGACAGAAGTTACAAAAACTGTAGGGCTCAGGAAAGATAATGTTGGCAGTGAGAAAACTGGAGCAACTAAAGCCATTTCACAGGCAAAATTCTTGGACACGCTCTATAGATTTAAAGATGGGTATAGTAGGATAAGGGAAAGAAAGAAAGAAAGAAAGAAAGAAAGAAAGAAAGAAAGAAAGAAGCAGCAAAACCTTATTATTGCACATAAAACTATTGAATAAGCCCAGCTGAGACAGCAGAATAAGTACATTTTTTCCAAAACTATGAAACTTCTGAAAAATAGATATCTCCTAATGCCTCGATAGAGATGGTTCTTTGCAGAAGTTTTGATTTACCAAAAATTCATGTGTCTTGTCTGTAATTATGGTACTCATTATAAGACATGGGTTTGAATCCAAGGTGGAATGAATCCTGAGAGATGCAGATTTGGATTGAGGGGAAAGAGAAAAAATCGAAACAAAACAAAAACTTCAGACTGTGAAGTGCTGCAGCAATAATGGAAAAGCACAAAATGGGAAATAGTGAAAGATGGAGCCTCTCTAGTGACAGAAGTGAAGAGAAAATAGTGGAATAGAAAACTGAGGGGTTTTTTGTGGTTTCTGTTATTGTTTTTGGTTGGTTTTAGTTGTTTTGGGGTTTTGGGGGGTTTTTTTGTTTGGTTGGTTGGTTGTTTGGTTTTTTTTTGGTGGGTTGTTTTTTTTTTTTTAAGATATGGCACAGTAAGCAGAGTCCCAAAAGACTCTGTAAAGCAAACATTTCGAAACTCTAAGTCAGAGAAATTGCCCATGATTGCACCCTTATTCTGTAGTATTCCAATCAATAAGCAAACAAAATGCTAAATAAGACACTGAGTCACATGCACAATGTTTATCTTCCACTTCATATAAATTATTTCTTAGGTCAAATAAAGACTGCTATTTATTGAAGGGAGATGGACATCAGGCTAAACTGACACTGTCAGCATTGTTGGAAATAAAAGAATAGGAGGAGCTGATAAACAGATGGTTCGTGAACATAGATGGACCACAAGCAGAAGTCCCTTAAGTGGGAAGTGGTTTTCTCAAGGTCTTTTTTCAAACTATTCTACTGTGGTAATGATGCGTTTCTTTTTTTTTTCCCCCCATTCTTTTTTGGTTTTAATCATTTTTATTTTGTTCTCTCTTTTTGAAGGAAGGGAAATTAAACTGCAAGGCTGAATAGAGTCTTTCCTTCACATATAAAATGTCTGCCTATTTTCCCTAAGATCATTGTCAATGCGAGGATGGAGCTGTGTCCTTTCTTTTCTTCTCCCAAATCTTTTTGGAAAGAAAGATGAAAAGCAAAATTCAATGTTTGTGAAATCCAAATGCTAAGAAATATGGACAAGTAGTTATTTTTAGGTATAATGAGATACTGCATGCCCACTGTGAATCAAAGCAACATAAAACACTTTTTAGCATGAATAGCATAATAGGGTAGGAACAAAAAAATTCCAGTAGCTGCTAAATTTGTTTCTGAAATACATTGTTTCAGTCTCTGAAGAAAATGTTAAGTTCTATGAGGGTAATTCAAAGAAATATTCAGACCCCTGTGCTAAAAAAATATATATCAATAGAGCAAGTGTAAGAATGAGTTTCAGCTAGCTCAAAGTAAATGGTTACCTGTTGTACTGTATAAGCGTAGTGTAGCTTAATTTAGAACAACTAAGGCAAATTAAGAGGAATTAGGGAAGAAAAAAAAAAAAAGAAACAAAACACGTGGAATTGGCCAGTTTTAGAAAACCTTATTCTAAAGGACAAAGTCAAACTTCCAAGAAACAGTATAACCTTTTAAACAAATTTCTGAGCTAAATTCTCAAACCTGGAAGTCATTTTTGAACCCAAGTCCTCTCAAGATACAAAATTTTTAAAGCAAATGTTATTGTAAGCATGATACAGGAAGTCTGAGGACTAGAGGTTATTTGCTTTCTCTCTCCTCACCCCCAAACTCCCAAGAACTCCTTCCTGAAATTGTATAATTCAAAAACTGCTCAGCAGGTTTTTAGTGCCAAGAGCTATTTGAAAGCAAAGGGCTGAGGGAGAAGAGAGGAATGTAAGAAAGCAACGCAAACAAAAATTGAAATTAGATGAAGAATAACTAAACTAAAATAATACTAAAAAAAAAAAAAAGGAATACCCAAATATTTACATTTAATGAGAATAAGCAAATTGACCAGCAATTCTACTTATTCTACTTTTGTTTTTCTGAGGCAACCTATTTACTGCTGAGCCAGATAGTGTGATAACATCAAATTACGCAGACACATCTCATACATAACTGGGATCACAAAGTAGTCCCACATCTCCAAGAGGAATAGGGCATCTTTGCTCAATTCCTTTTAGGGGTATGCAGTAGTACCTCACATACTAAATTGGACTGATTTAATTTTATTTTTTTTAATTTATTTATGGTGGTTCCTGTTCTAGACTAAGATATTCAGAAGTTTCCCAGAACCTTCTAGCAGCTACTCATTACCTTTTTCTTTCTTTTCTTTCTTTTTTTTTCCCCCCAAAATAGCTGTGGAAAGCAAAAACGTAAGGAATATTTATAATTTTGACACAACTGAAACATGTAAAATTCTTTCAGTATATTCCTAGTTAGAAACGTAGGATTTGTTTCACATAGTGTCCATTTTTCAACCAGAGTAGTTCAGTGAGCAACATAAATAACAATGACTATTTTCCCATATTAGGATTATTTTTTTAAGATTGTTCATGACTATTAAGTAGGTACTACGTAAGGTTTTTCTTGATGCTAGGTCATTCTCTGTGTCCTGCGCATTTATATCGTTGGTGTTTATTAAATCTAAGGTTTCAGTATGAGATCAGTATCATTAATCTCTTTTCTGCTGGGCTGATAATAGTTATAAAGCCTGTAATATTCAGCAACCTCTTGCCCTTCTTGCTAATTTCAGCCAACATAGTGAATGGATTCAAAACTGTAGGGAAGAAGATACACAGAGACATAGACAGAAAGAGAAAGCATGATTGTGTAAGCCTTATCTCCCTCTCCTTAGGGAGCCACATTAAAAAACATTTCTTGACTATGGGAATTTTAAGTGGAGGAATTTTTTCTGGCAAATATCTACTTGTTTTTGTTGTTCTGTTATTTTTTACTGCCATGAGGTTTGTTGATTAACATACTAATACTCCAGTGAGAAAATTTTACTCACATTAATAAAAATGTGTTGGACCAGAGTCTGAGAAAGCATGCATATTCTTTTGGGCACACCGATATTATCAACATCTGCAACACTATCCTGAGGCAGAGCTTAATTGCTACTTAAAATTCCTGAATGTGTTGTGCAACAGAACAGCACAAAGTGGCTGCCCAGATGTTCAACATCATGCAGTTGGAGCAGGCAGCATGCACCCTGCACAAGTAGTTTCTGTATACACAAACGTGACCTACTTTAATACTATATAATAAACAAGCTGGATCAATGACCTAGCTTGTCAAAGGCCCTAAAAGCATGGTCATGAAATCTCCTGGCTGATATATTTCTGTCCATCTTTACATGAAAACATTTGTCAAGGTCTAACTCAAATGTGGCTGTGATCAGCTCTATATTACATGCACGTTGCTTTTATTAAGTATATGGGATGCTATTGCAATTTTGTTTAAAATACAGGGTACGCACTTAGCAGAATTCATTGGATGATGCTCATAAATTTAACAAATATATTTTGTACAAATTATTTCAGAGACACAGACCAAATGGATCACTAAAGCACATACAGAAAAAAATAAGGAACAATATTAAGCCCACAAGCAAGCTTGTTTATATCCTGTATAAGCAGGATTCTTTTTTTCATGTCATGGGATTATTCGATTTTGAGTCATTACAAAAAGTCATTCAACTTAGATTATGACATTTGCAGCTGGAGTTAAGATTTTCAAAACTGCATTTTTATTGCTTTTAATTGTACCATATTCAGGTGCTTCACTACTGATTAAGACATCAAAACATTAATGAGGAATGGTACAATTTGAAGAATTTTAGTACTTTGAGTGTCCCTGACATTCCTTGCTGGCCATTTGCTGTGCTCAAAATCCTTTCACGCAATTCCAAACCAGGTGTTAATATGAATTCTTGAAACATTTTGAAGAGAGGTTACATCAGGGCATGTAGCTGATAAAAATTTTATCAACTATTGAAGCTTTAAAATCCAGTTCCATTTTAGAGGAAGATTAGAGCAGTTACAGTCAGTAGGATATAAAACTAAATCAATTAAAGAATTGAATCACTAAATAATTAGCAAGTATACAGGTACCTCCCATAGACATCTGTGGAGATACAGGTTAAGAATGCAATTAGACACGTCTTTGACCACAAAGTAGCCCTGAAGTTTCAACAAATATTTGTGACTGAACTATGTAATGGATTAGACTATTTGATTTAATTTTGATTCATGAAAAAAAAAAAGTACAAAGGAACAATGAAAACTAATGGAAGATGGGAGGAGTTTTTCTGTTAGAGTATGCCTCTTGACTAAGATAGTGGTTTGTCACCTTCTTGTTTTTAAAATATTGTCATTACTATAAACCATAACAATTCCAAAATAATCAAGGAAGATCAGACCAAATGACAATAAAGCTACCAGTATGTAAAAGTACTTGTCTATCTATAAATTCCAACAGAAAACAAACCAAAACAAAACAAACATATTTGTTTTGCTGATAGGCTAGAAAAACAGAAAATCAGCCCCTAATTTCTCCCTGTCCTGTTGCTTAAGTATTCTTTACGGCCTCCAAGATTTAACTGCCCTTCTTTAGGACACATGCCTCTTTTTAAGTATAATCTACACCAGAAAGTATATGGAGATATTAAAAAATAAATAAACAAACAAAACCACACACACACACACACACACACACACACAAAACCCATACAAAAAAACCCCTCCAAAGATTGTCCTCTTTCTCCCTAATGAAACTTTAAAAACAGTCCCTGAAATTTTTCGACTGAGATAAAGCACTTTGAGTATGGCCATATATGTCTAGGACGTAGCACATGAGAATGAATAAGGGTTGAAGGGAGAAGATATGTCAGTGCTTTGGCCAAGATTTTTCAGCATTTTTCATGAGCTCTGAACTTTCATTAGGAACCTGGGATTAGCCATGGGGTCTGAGTATGAAGAACTCAGGAACACATATGAATTTAGTTATTCAATTCTAGTAAAATTCAAATTAAAATTAGAGTTACGAAAAAAAAAACCAAACAAAATGTAAAGTCAGTGGAGAAACAAGATATGAAGTGTCTTGCTGTGCTAAAGAGGGAAAAATGGGTTGATTATCTTCTCAAAGTAATAATTATTTCTGATTTTTTTTACCCTCTCCACAACTTGTTTCTTTTAAATGTGCAATATTCCTGTGTTACAACAGCACCAGGAATCTGAGATATTTCCATAGTTATTATTCCTACAGACTATGAGAAAAGGTGGAATTAGCTATTTTACTTTGTGTTTGGTTTTTATATCTAACTTTCAGGCAGCCAAACTAAACAAGACACAAGAGAAATAAAGAACCAGAGGTCTGCTCTTTAAAGACAAACCTCCACCAAATAACAGGAATTCAAAAACACATTCACAAAAGCATCTAAATAATTGCTATCAACAAACAAACATACAAATCCTAACAGAAGAAAGGTCCAGCTGGCAAACTCTAGAGATTAGAAATAGCAGAGAAGTGGACAAGGATGCAAAACACAGATAAGCAAGACTCCGCCTCTGCATCCAGTGATGTGTGTCTCAACCAGCACATAAAACATGTAATGATTTCACGCTAAATAAGTTTTGGTAAATTTTTCTTTCCATTTATTTCCACAGTCCTTTCTGAAACCACCTGAAACCTTAGAATCCACAACAACTTCAGAAACAGTCCAGTCGTCTTTCCCCCCCTCCCCCAAAAAAAAACACCCCCCCCCCAAAAAAAAAAAAAGCCATTCTTTTTCTTTCTGTAATCTAAGTACAGTGCACCAAGAACACATGCCCCCATTTCAGAAAAAAATCAATATTTCATTATGCCTCATTGAAAAAACCTACACTAACACTGGAATACTTCACAGCAAAACTAGCAGAATACTCCTCTCTTCTCTGAAAAACTCAGCCAGGAATATTTTATGTTTGCTTTCCAAACTTCTACTTTCTACTTAGTAAATTAAAAACAATTTATTCAGATTATCAAGTAATAGCTTTTTTCTTTGCAAAGGTAAATTGGTTACCAAATGACAATGACTGAAATAGGAGAGAGGAAAAATAAGAAAGTAATCTTATTCCTACCAGATCATAGAATCATCTAGGTTGGAAGAGACCCTCAGGATCATCAATGTTTTGTATCGCACTTCTGCTAATAAATGTTGATTTATTATAAATAATACGTCGTTTTAAAATTCTGCTTTATGAGAAAATAAAATGCATGCAGAAACAAAAATAATTAGCAAAAATCTATATGAAAAAAACACAAAAACCTGATCTTATACCTAGGTCTGTCAGATGCAGTAAGAAAAGCAATTTATAAAGATTTGAACTGTTTGTGATATATTGATAAAAGTGACTTCACAGCAACAACTGAATTTTTATCTATGACATATTGCGACGCAGAAATACTTGCAGAAGTGAGCCTTTCAGTAAATCTGTAATCTAAGAGAGACTAGATAATAGATGAAGAAACACTGCACAGACTGTCAGTGTGACATGATTAAATGGTAATTAATCTAGAGAACACTGATGGTCAGAAAAGCAGTTATACTAGAGAGTCCATATTAGGAAGTAGTCGAGTGCCATTCACTATCTAAGTTGATGGTATTATTTATATAGTAATTTAGCTCTGTTATGTATTGAATAATGTTATGAAGTATCCGCCATACATATTATCCAAGTAATAGTTCCTCATTCTGATTAAAAAGCATCTAATAAATATAAGTAAAAATAGAATGAGCTTCTTTCTGTCTTGAAATAGAGACTTACATCAATTATACTTTACTTAGGCTTTTAGGTTATGCCTATATAATAAACTATAACTGAAAATAATAAAAAAAAAACCCACCACACAAACAAAATCCATCTCTTCAGTGTCACTACTGTTTAATTTAAGACATTTACATATCCAATAATATTATCTGCTTTTTTTGCCCAGGCAGTAAAGGATTTCAAGAGTCATTATGTTCGATTTCAGTAGACAGTATAACTTAAAGGGATATTGTCGCTTCTTGTTTAATCTATGAACAATTCTGTGCAGGTAAGAGGGTTGCCATGGTTGAAATGATCATTGGTGCACAACTACATACACACACATGCATTCATACACACACACAATATTTACAGATGTATATCTTCTATCTGACTACGGGTGAAGGCATGTCTCTGCAAGGAGAAAGGTTCTCACTGGATGTAAACAGGGATCACCCATTTCTCTGTTCTACAGCTTTTCAGGCATTTACCCCGGTAAGCAACAAACTCTTAAGTCAACCAGCTGTCTGAAGGTAGGATGTATTTCTACTTAGTGATCTTAGTTTCTTCACAAATTAACAAACTCATAGTACTATTTTATGCTACCACTATAGTACATAGAGTAAACCATTTTTGAACACCATCCCAGCAGCTCAGCAGGATTTTATCCTTGTGTTTACCTCTTCCCTTTCAGAAAGCAGCTTCAGTCTTTTGTAGTTTCCTGTCCTTGAAATAAGCACTGCTGAAGCAACTTCTCTGACTCTTGAAAGCATGAGTTTACATGTCATTATTCATGAAGCTTCCTGTAATTGCTTCAAAACAGTTTGAATTAATTGTATTTTTCTGAAAATTCAGTGAAGGAGTTGTTACTACTGTACAGGTTTGTTGAATAGTTGCTCAATGAAGTCCCGTTTTTACTGGATTTTACCCCAAATTCTGCGTTATATAACATATAACTGCAGCGATATTTAAAAATGAATGCCCAGATGTTGTAATCACTGATCAAATATACTGCATGTCTCACAAACAGACTTCACACCAAAAACTTTCACTATCTCTAATGAGCAAGATAAGGAAGCTTATTAGAAATGAGAAAACATCCTTTCAGGAAGATTATTTTTTATATATGTATATAGCTACACACACACATATCTAGAAGATAGACACGTGTATGCAGAAAAGATACATATTTCACCCCTTCCCCCACTCCAACAAGGAAAAGAGAATCAGACACTGGTAGCTTATATGTTAATAAAAGTAAGGTAGAAAAAAAAAAAAAGAAAAAA
>VWYH01008931.1:0-179075 GCA_013399365.1 Pampusana beccarii | reverse complement strand
AAAAAAGAAAAAAAAAAGAGAACCAAGGAACAGTTTCTAAGAAGGTCAAGGAAATGATAAATCCTTTTCCAAGCGCACTAAGAGAAGAAAGACTAGCAAAGGGTCAGGAGGGCCAGTAGATTATCAAAGTATAGATAAAACATTGAGAGGAGGTAGGGATACACCAGAAGACTAAGGGAAATATTTGTCTCTCTGTTGTGCTAAAGTTTGGAAAGATTCCCATGCCAGAAGCTTTTATTTCCGAAGGAGGTGCTGAACAGGTCCATGTCAGATTGAAATGTAAGTAGAAAAGGCTTTAAGCAAAGTCGTAAAATAAACAGCAACAAAACACTAGGGCTGGAAGGCATTCAGTAAGGAGTTCTTGACCAGGAATGAAATAGCTATTTGTGGAGCATAAAATTCACACTAAAAATGCCTTGGAAGACGAGGATTGCAAAGTGGTTAATGGGGCATAGTCCATCACCAAATGTGCTGAAATTTAACATATACATGTTTAAAAATTCATCCAGATTATTTTTTTATTTAAAAAGGTGGGGGGGCAGGGGGAGAGCTTAAAGGGCTATCAAATACAAAGTATTCTCTGTTGATGAAATCCTCATGCCCGAATTACCAGAGAGTGGAAACATTCCATTAGATGCTCACAGAGTTCTTTAGAACATTTGATATAGACTGCTGCAGAGGCAGGACAGTAGGTTAGATGAGTCTTTCTCTGACCCAATGCATGTGGGCTTGGTTTTTGGTTTGTCTGGGTATTTTTTACTGTTTCAAGAACTTTTACTAGTTTAAAAATGTTAGTCACTGAGTATTACTGCAGATGCAGTAAGCCTGCTTCTGTTAGATTAAGGTGTCCCAAGTAGCAGCTGCCTTCTGTCTACATGATAAACTGTAACAAAGTCACCTCTGAAATGACAAATCTTGACAATGAGAAGAATGAGAAAGAAAAGCGTCATAATGCAGTGTTCTTTCTGACTCTGTATCAAGTGTAGCACGGCACTACTCATTTAACCTACTCCATTCTAAGCCATGTGTAACTCCTAATGCTAGGAATCTCTAATATTTTGCAGCTGAACTCCTAATAAAATGTTCAACTTTTCACAGATGTTCAAAGACATTTGGAAAATTTATTTTCAAAAGTCATATAATTATAATAGAGACAATTTAATTAGAAACTCAAGGATGTTCTGTAATTGAACCCTGCAGCACAATCTTCTGAGAGAAAAGTAGCTTACTTTGCTTGACAGAGTTGAACCAGCATAAAAAGGTAAAACCAACTTCAGAAGCAATGGCTTAGAAAAGGCTTAGAGGTAGCTGTTTGTTACCTAGAACAAATAATTGTATTTCAAACCCAATCTATTTTCACACTTGTGCAGGCTTGAGGCAGCTTACCACTTTCTCTCAGTGTTCAGTACTGACTCAATATAAGCTACAATAATTTTCATGTAGTACATAAAATGAAGACTGGAGTGCTAATATTAATTAATAACATATCTCAGGGCATTCATTTGTAAATGTCTTTGCAGTCTCAAGTTGAAATTTACAATTCAGGGTCAAATTCAGGAAAAAAGAGTAGGAGGTGGGAAGCTTAAGCTTCTTAGGCATCCACCCCTAAAACCTGTGTTACACAAGAATTAAATACATGTCAGGTATAAGATGCTCAGTAGATTTTTTTTTCCTACCCTCTAATCTTCTAAACATGAACTTTGTCTATTTTTCATCTATATGCAGGTACCCATAAGATGTCCTAGGAAATGCTAAAATAAGGTAAAGGGTATTAAACATATACTATGTTAAACTGATATGAATAAACTTCTTATCAATGTATGTATATTCATTTGTGTGTGCATGTAGGAAAACAGGAAAGTCTAATCCACATAGACTTTTATGATTGTGCACTATTCATGAAACAACTTGTTATTTCCCACACAAATTTTTATGCCCTCATTTTAATACTTTTTTAATGAGGAGAATTATATTGGAAAGTTGAGCAGCATCTCTTGAACTTAGATTTAAAGTTGAATAAAATTACACGGTATTTGCTAATCTTCAAGCAGTTTTACAAAACCTGGTCAGGGTCTTGCTAACGAACAAGTTAAAGAACAGTGAATAGAAATATGCCATACATATTTGCCTAGATTCAGCTGCATTGTAATGTCCAATTACGTAATAAAATATGATCCCTCTTAAAAAATATATTAAAAAAACCCCACACCTGAAGTTTGTTCAATTGCAGTGAGAACGAAAACTAGCATAACTAACAAAAGAAGAAAAAAGAGAGAGATACAGCATATAGGCCTTTGAGGTTTAGATCTCAAAGTTTTGTTGGAAATAAAATTCAAGAGACAAGATTGAGAAAAACTGAGTTCACAGTACTTATGGGTTTGCTGATGGACTATGAAGATTCGGATCTTCTTAGGTGTATTTTTTATCTCCAAAAAAAGGAAGATGGTTGTCAATAAAGGGTCACCACCTGGCACCACTGTCACCACCTTCTTTCAAATATAACTTTAAAAATCCCAAATGAAAAATTTAATCTGAAAGTTTAGGTTTTAAGACAGGAAAGAGGGGAAATAAATGACTAGGAGAATGGACTAGGTGCCTGAGTGTCCATGAGCCAATCTGGTTGCAATGTTCTGCATCTGACTCTGCTCAACGATCATATGAAAAGCTGAAAGTGTAGTATACAAAATTGAGAAAAGAAAAAAGAGAAAAAGAAAAAAAAAGTAATTATCAGAGAAAGTGAATTTATGAAGGAAATGAGAAATAATAGAAAGAGATTTTTAATACTTTTTGTTAGTGGGGATGTTAAGCAATATAGGAATAAGACTACTTTTCTTTCAGGAAGAAGATATCACTTTAGTGATATTGTAACAGCAGGATGCAGCAAACTTCTGTACCCACTTAGATGACTGGTTCTATAACTTCAAGGTGCAAATCTTTAATAATTTTAGAAAATAAGTGAAATTCCACTAGTGTGAGACTGTTGTCAATTAGAGAGAAAGAATTTCTAATTGCTGGTGGATTTCTAGACACAAGCACCATATCAGAAATTTTAGCAGAATTTGACCTTGGACTATTCAACATCTATATGTCTTTGTACTTGTCAGAAAACTTAAATTAACCACTGGAAATAGCTTCTCTGGTCATTGTTATTTCAGCAAAGCAGGTCAGCAGCCTGACAGCTCTCTCATGTAACCTTCCCCTTGCTACAGTTCTAATCCATCAAGGTAACTTCAAGGATAGTTTCAAATTACATTTCCCCAAGGTAGCATTAGGTTGACACTTACAACAAAAGCTCAGCATTCTCAAATCCTTCCCATCCGTTGTCATGAACAGATGGCACAATAAAGATAGAACCATTTTCTTCCTCTTGAAACTTAGAAGTGGAATTTGTTAGGAAAAACTAAATTGATGCTATAAATATTTCTGAAGCTACTTATAGTTTAGTACTCTAGAAATACAGTAACAGCAATATCCTTCTTGTTTTCTGGCACCACTGTCATCAATACATAACTGGAAGTTAAAAGAACACAAAAGTTTAGAAACCCCTTTTTGCCTCTACTCAAAACCTACAAATCATTTTTCGTAACTGGCTGAGAGACATCCCAACCAATATCAATACACTCGTTGCTGCTGTTAGTTGGAGCTTCTTAATAGCTAAAATGTTCCAGATTCCTTCTAGGGTGGGCTTTAAGCTGCCTTTTCTTCGATTCCCTCTGGTCCCTCCATTAGACAGAGTGCAGCAGTGTCTCTGGTTTCTGATTTCTCCTCTTCTACTGATTACAAGGAGGCACAACCACACAATACACCCACAAGTTTTCACTCTCTCTAACTAGAAATACGCGTTAGGCTGCCTCCTCTGCAACAGTGAGGAACCCTCCTCAGCCAGGGTACAATGCTTGTACATGTCCTACTCCTCACTGAACATTTTAAAAGATGTCAGAGCAGGAATTAAAACTTAGCAAAGCCTAAATCTAGACTACCTAGAAAACACCTGAATACTAAAAAAACCCAAACAAACCCAAATCAAACCAAACCAAAACACACAAAAAATACGCCAACCTCTGTGTTTCCCAGTACCGTGGGACTCTTCATAACAAGAGCGCCATGTCAACGGGCAAAAGAAGAATTTATTTGCTTTCTGAGTGTAAAACTGATTAACAAATCACCTAGAATTTAAGGACCATAAAACCTCATCACTTCCAGGGCAGAGCATCTCTCCTGCTTTCTTCTCCCAAGTAAATTTACTGGAATATTTGGAAAGGAAACCCTCACTTCTGGAACTGGACACAGTACCTGCATTTACCTTTTTTATGGAAGAGCATAAAGGAACAAACATATAGATAATATACTTTTACACACTTGAACATATTCCTGGAATTAAGTCAGAGAATAAGGTGGTGAGTGGCACATGGTATCCAAAAAACAGAGTTTCTCTCCATCTAGTAACTGAGACATCTCAGTATTCAACTTTAGCTGAGAGGCTGAGTTTTTAAAAAAAAAAAATCACACAGCTTTTTTCTTGTTGTTTGACAGGATAATGAATATACAGCTGCTAACAGTGAATTATAGGAAAAAAACTAATAAAAAGGAATGAGCTGACTAGAAATATCGTGCCAATCAATGTGCATTCAAAAATTTTCTGATTTACACAGTGTGAAATCCAGGCATACAAGAAGAATATGCTTACACTATACCACCTGGTCATTACACAGTGCTTTGTTTATGTATTCAGTTTCCTTTTGTGACTGAAATTTCACGTAGAGAGGTTGTTGAAGAGGAAAAAGAAGGAAACAAAACAAGACAGGAAACAAAAAGAAAGCATTGCTACTATAAAAGAAATAATAGTAACTAGATGTGAGGAATATCTTTTTTATTTTCATTGTCAATAGCAATTAAAAAACATTGCAAGAAAACAAAATTAGATTAAAAAATAAGTCATTTCGATTATGGGAAATAGTACCAAAGAAACTCACAAAGTCATGGTTACTAGGAGAAAAATTATCCATGTTAATTGAGGATATATTCTAACTTTGCATTTGGAAGAAAGATTACAACATGTATTATATTGGTGTTCTTATAGAGAATATTCTTCCATAGAGAATTGCTCCTGTATTAATATTTATGACATGCATATTGGTCTTTTGAGTTGGCTACAGTTTGCTCTCCTAGAACATATTAATACTTAGAAATGCTACGTATCTGCAATTGCCTTTTAATTCCATCAATGATGTTAAGAAAGCTTTAGGGGTTAGTTCAAATCTTGGCGGCTTGAGGGCACTCTTTGATTTTAATAAAGAAGCCTATGCAAAGAGCAAGCTGTCAATTTAATTACAACTAGGTCAGAACTAAACTAGGCCATTTTTTCTTTGGGCCAAATCATACACCAGAGAAGAAAGACTAGGCTAAAAGGATTTTGCTACAAATGCCAATCAGTAGTTACACAACAAGGAAATGAGTCAGCTAGTGGCTTTTACAGAGCAAACCAATGGCTGCCTGTGGGTATTTAGGATCACTTATGAGAACAGTGCTATAGCAAGTGTCCAGTTTCCCATGAGCGAAAGGAATGCGTGGGCGGAACTGGAGAGATTTAGTTTTCTGTAAATTGCACTATGCAAAGGAAAGTGAAAGGAACAAAGTGACAAATTTGATAACTGCCACACTATAACATACCATTAATTTTTCTAGTATTATGTCTTCCATTTCTGTCAATGAATATTACATAAAAGAAAGGATTGAATGCTGCATAATATATCTATATATACTTTTGCGTTTCCTGTTCACATGTATCACAGATCTTCCCCCACCTGCAACTGTCATCCTATAGCACAGCTTGAATCAAGAGCCTGAAGACATCAGACATAGGGTAATGTCATCACTGCATAACTAAGCATGATTATGAATATTATTTCGCATCCCTCTTTTCAAACAGTCATTTTTCTGATGCAAGTCACCATTCTTTGGACCACCTTTCACACTGTATTATTTAACAACCACCCGAGTGCCTTAAAATCAGAATCTTAAAATAATAGACACTTCATGTGCAGAAGTCAGGAAGGAATCTGTTCAAAAAGGCATATTTTGTAACAAGACAAAATCAAAAATGAAGAAACTTGGATAGACCTACCCATAGGCATAATGCAAACCAAAAAAAGAGAAAAAAAGAAAAGCCAAATTACTTTATGTTCTTAGAAGATAACTTTTGATTAAAATAAAATAAAAATGTAAGCAATATTTGTTTGGGTAGCAGTCGTGCATCATTTGATATAAAGATCAGATCTTTCATAAACTAAATGCCTCATAGGAGATCCTTAACTGATCTTTCTTGCTGAAAAGAAGTGGATCTGTAAAGAGAAACATTTAGTGAGGTTTGAAATGTTCACACTACATGCTCCAAAATGTATAGACTATGAACAAGCTCCAGTTTCATTGATTGAACAAGCATTTGCTGTGACAATGTGTTACAGGCACTCCAGAAACATGCCTTGTGGGTTAGTTTCATTTGAACAGAAGCTAGTTTGTACATCCCAAGGTTATTCCTCACAGTGAACCAAAATGTGGTATATCGGTTGGCTGGGGAGTTTTCTTCAAACCACACTCTTGATTCAACCTAAAATATGATGTAGGCACACTTTAAGTTTACCAGTACAAACTGCATGCAAATACTAACCATTAGAAAAAGAAGAAAAACAAACAAAAAAAATGACCATTTCCTGCTTATGGGTAATACATTTGCAATTCTGAATAAAGTACTTCCAGATATGATGCAAATCAAGAGGTGACTGAATGTACCAGGTAATCTCTCAAGAATATATAATGATGCTTGATTTTCTGTTAACAGGAAGACCCCTTAGCAGACACCATATCAACAAAAGCAAAGATTGTAGCCTTTATATAAAACTTCTTTATGTTAGATGACCAAAAATCAAATGTCCAAGCTTTGTTTAAAAATAATGATAATGTTAATCTAGCCTACAGTCAGTTAATTAAAGAAATAGTATTCTTGAGACAAAAATCGACGTTCAAACTAACCTACCAGTAGGCAGGTTCAGTTTAAGATTAAAAAAAAGACCAGATCAAATAAATCTTAACTTTGTAGTATAACATTATCACAAATGGCTGGCTTTTGCTAGATTTACAAATAAAACAGATTGAAATTCTCCTGTGGAACATGATCTGTAAAAGAAAAAGACACAAGTAGGTGTCATCGCAAAAAAAAAAAATAATCTAGTTACAATGAAATAGGAAGTTCTAAGTTCTGGTAAGATCATCAGGCCATATTACTTTGTATAGATAAAAAAGGACAATCAGAAAAGATTACATCAGGGACTTCTTCAAGCCGCAAAGACTTTAGTTATTAAACTAGGTAGTATAAAGGTATTACCAAGTTTTGGTAGGCCTAGTTGTTTTCTAAAGACATTGCATAGACAATGTTAAGGACTTGCAAGCAATTTAAGAAAATAAGATCCAATATGCTGCTTTATCAGAATTTGTGCAAAAAGCATCATTGCAGTCAAAAATTTGAAAGGCTAGGGTTTTTTTCATTTTATAGTAATCATCTAAGTTACAAGTTTAAACTTGAACACTGTGAAGGCTCTTGTTTAATGCTTCTTGAAACACTCTTTAAGGCTATTTGTTCTTTCACTCCAGACAAAGAGATAGATAATATTCTGAACATGCATTTGCCTCTACTCTGTCTTCCATAATTTTCAGATGGATTAACAGTATGCTTATAAATTAATTCCCAGAATTTCTAATTCCTGCCTTCTCCCAAACTCTCCCAAGTAGTTATAATCCATTTTGTTCTTATTTGAAGCCTTTACAAAACTCTGTGGGCAATCGCTATAGATAAGCACTAGTATACTCCAGTTATTCTGTGATTTATATGTGATTCCTTTCTATTGCAAATGCAAAATACAAAAAGACTGCCTTTCTGGTGGTAAACAGGTGATTCTTCCTCAAGTTGCTTCTGCAGTAGGAAAGAATATTTTACTTTGGAGAACAAGACATTTTGCTTGTTCTTCCCTTTTACATTGCTTGCACCTTTATGCACTCTAGCTACTGCATGATATAAACCACGTTTTAATCTTTCCTCTGATGTTTGTATTCCTTTCTATCTGGAAAGTGTAAAAGGTTACAAGTGCAGGCTATGCTAGGCATGATGGATACCATGTATAAAGAAAACTGAATGCCATTTTCCTATCACATTGTTAGATGATCTGAGATAGTAAATCCTCTAGGTATTATTACTCTGTCATTCCAACAAATCTGAATGCATTTTTTAAATGACATATATATTGTTATAGATTTAGCTTGATTTTTGTGGTGTTGTTTAACAGTTTTTGTGTACTTACACATCTCTGGTAACTCAAGCAGTGTTGGTGCTTTTAGAAATGGCAGCAAATAAAAACATACGAAATACAGTTTCACAGACACAAAATCAAAATAACTTTTCATCACTAAGGGTTTATCCTAGAGTAATTGACATCTGATTCTTCCATGCAGCCTTCAGCATTCATAAAAATCATCTCAGGAAGGTTCCTGATGAAACTAAAGGAAAAATTTCCTCTGCGTTGATATTCTCTAGGAGGTCTCAGACAGAAATATTAAATCATACTGAGTTGTATATACCTACTGAGACGCCTGTTAGTCAAGTGTTTGCAATACTCTGCTTTTCTTAGCAGCACTCCTTAATTCTTTCTTTTCCATTCATTTGGCTGGTGTCCTGGTTTTGGCTGGGATAGAGTTAATTTTCTTCCCACTAGTTGCTATAGAACTGTGTTTTGGATTTAGTGTGAGAAGAATGCTGAAAATACACTGATGTTTTCATTGTTGATAAGTAGTGCTTACACCAAGTCAAGGACTTTTCAGCTTCTTGTGTCCTGCCGGTGAGAAAGCTGGAAATGCACAAGAAGCTGGGAGGAGGCATAGCCGGGACAGCTGACCCAAACTGGCCGAAGGTATGGTCCATATTATACAGCATCATGCTCAGTATATAAAGTAGAGAAAAGTTAGCCAGGGGGCCACTGCTTGGGAACTGGCTGGGCATCGGTCAGCTGGTGGTAAAACAACTGCATTGTGCATCACCTACTTTGTATATTCTTCTATCATTATTACTTAGCAAGTCCATTTATTGCATTCTAAATGACAAGCTGCATTGAACACCTTAAGCAAAACTTGTGCAAGTGCTTGAGTGACCTGAAAGTGTTTACGAGAAATTTTAACATTTTAAAGTGGACACAAACTTAGCTCTCAAAGAGACTGCAGTAGCAGCTTTGCTGGAGAAGGTTACCAAACAGTTCTGTGAACAGGAATTTGGAACAAAATATAGACTTTCCAGAGTGAAACCAACTTACCAGATTTTGTAGGAAAACATCTTTATTCTTCAGAAGCTAATTATTGGGCTATACCACTCAGATGCAGCAGTTAGGCTGTGCAGCCAGCCATTCCAATGTTTATGTCCTGTTTGATCTCATTCTGACTACAAAGATAACTTAAGTTATAGTGGTCCCTTAGGAGTTTTTGCATTCATGCTGCACTGATATTCCCACTCACATCTTATTTTACACTTTAATATACTACCTATTTCCATAATATAAGTCAACAGAATCATCAGTACTTCAGGATCAGGAAATGCCAGGAAGTCTTGTACTTTGAGGAATTCACACATATACACTAGAGTGAAGCAGATGTTGAATTTCATTTTGTTCCAGTTCCCCTCTGATGAATTCTGGTCTAATAACTAGACAATTTTTTCACTTACCACAGTTGAATTCCTTTCTCTTCAACATAAATCTCTCTTTCATTCACATGTAAACTTCTGTTTGGGCCTGATAATTCCCTTTAGCAGTGATCATAAATGAGAGACCATTGTTCGTCAAGGGGTTAATGACCCACACAATCACTACCTGAGTATCCTTCTGTCTATGTTGGGCTGCACTGCCTCTGGCCTTCAGGCTGTGCTGTGCAGTCCACACTCCCTGACTACAGGAGGAGCTTGGTCAGCTCTCTGTAGAGAGGGCCAGCAGACAGCTCCACTTGGTATGGATGATGGTGCTATTTCCTTGTCCTTGCCTTTGTCTAAAAACGCAGCAAGAAGTTCTTATATAAACATCTTTTCTGTTTGACTGAAGAAATGGTGAATGGAGTTACTTTAATGTAGAAAAATCCTACGATAGCCAAAATGGCGTAATTGCTCCTACGGATGGAGTTTACATGGTGTGCTGTGCCCTGTTAAAAACACCGTACAGTGCTGCATAACTCGAGGTTCCCAGTATCTAAAGGAATGTAAAAATATCTACGCTCTTCTCTCTTTTCACTGTTAGCTGGAAGAACTACTATTTTAAATGATACTTGACAGGGTCTGAATGCTTTTCTTACTGGGATCATAAGGAACCAGCACCTTCTGGTCCAAAACGTATATCCAAAATATGTTACTATTCCATAAGAACCACAAGGTGCATGGAACTTGAAAGACTTCTTAGCAGCCAGTTAAATATAAAAAGTTTGTGTACAAATCACAGATGCATCTATGGATGTTATCACAATATTTCCACAGAACTCAGATCTGCTGTTTGTATGAAAAATAATAAGTTATTTGTTTACTACATGTCAGTCAAAATTCTAGAGAAAAAGATACAGAAAGACATTGAAGAGTGCTGGCCCTAAGATGGATCTCTGTGGGACCCCACTCGTGACTGGTCACCAGCCTGACATAACCCCATTTACTAGAACCCTTTGAGCCCAGCCCTTCAGCCATTTGCTCACCCACTGCATTGTGTGTTTATCCAGCTGTGTGCTGGACAACTTGTCCAGGAGGATACTGTGAGAGACAGTATCAAAGGCTTCACTGAAATCCAAAAAGATCACATTGACAGGCTTCTCTTGGTCAACCAGGTAGGTAACCTTGTCGTAGAGAGAAATTAAGTTTGTTAAGCAGGAATTACCCCTCATGAACCTGTGCCAACTGGGACCAATGACTGTGTTGTCACTCAGGTCTTTTTCAATAATTCCCAGAATAACCTTCTCAATGATTTTGCCGGGCACAGAAGGGAGGCTAACAGGCCTGTAGTTGCCTGGGTCATACCTGTTGCCCTTCTTGTAGATTGGGATAATGTTTGCCAACTTCTAGTCATCCAGGACCTCTCCATACTCCCAAGAATGTTGAAAAATTATAGAAAGAGGCCTCAAAATAATATATATCTTTATATGTGTATTGATATATGCATATAAATACACCTTTATGTTTTTACATTGCAGTTTGCATGTTGTTCATATTGTACTGGTGGATTAGTCTAATACTAAGAACCAATGAGAAACATGATAACTCAAATGATTGTGGGGTTTACTGTACTTAATTTCTTCTAACACTGAGCCATTATATTCAGAAACTGATTGATATTTTCCCTTCACACTTCTGTCTCCAGCCATTTCTACAAGCTCTTTATTGATTGCACTTAACACAAGAGAAAAGAATCATGCAGTGAGATAGGCTTCTGCCCAGTTGTGATGACAAGCATGTTCTATTTACGTCATACTGGAAACTTGGAAGGCTAGAAGATGATGATTTATCAGAACCACAACTTTTCAGAGTGATAACTCCTTTCCAACAAATCCTTCAACAGAACAAAGGACATATGTGCTTTCCTGCCAGCTCATCTGCATGGTTAATCATTTCCTATGTGTACCCAAATATATGGGTTACAAGGATTCCAGATTACTGGAATTTTAAAAAATCATAATGTTGGTTTGAGAGAGAGAAAGAATGTGTGCTCTTGGTCTTTCCTAACTGGAATGGAAACTTGAGACCGAAGTTTCAGTCATTTCTATTATTTTAATTAGAAGTAAGCATTATTTCTTCTGGATTATGGGTGAAGGAAATTCCACATTCTTAAAGTTTCAAATTGCACATTTTGTAGGCTCAATTCTACAGCCAGATTCTTCAGAAGATCCCTTTTTATTAATATGCACATTTTTGCCTTTCCCTCTCTCCTTTTTTAGATTTCATCAATTTTCCTACCTTCCCTCTAGTACTCAAGTTTCCAGGACAACCTCTTCCCTTTCTTTAAAGCCTCTTTACTCAGAAGACACAGAGGTCATTAAATGGTAGTTCTGGTATGTCCTGGTAGAGACAGGAAGACCACCTTCAGATAATGATTTTATTTTCACTATCCACACAATCTAAACAAACAAAGAACCCTCCGAAATATACACGCATCATGTTTTCAAATTGCCTCACTGAAACATGATTTAGACAGAAGCAGAGTATTGTGTTCACGAATTTAGGCTATTTCCTAAGTACAGTGAAAAGACTAGTTGATAGGTTTATCAGTTTTCAACAGCACTGTCAGTCAAGCTTCTCAGAAAGAGGTGAAGTCTGGAAAAAACTATCTATTGTAAAATTATTCTTTCCAGTCTTCTATGCTTGTGCTTCTGTGTGTTTTCAGTTAAAGATGATGTGTTAGTTCCTTCAGGTTTACCCTTACTGTTCATATAGAATATGATGTTATACACATTCTAATTTTGAGCAACTAAAAATGAAGAACATATTAAACAGTAAATACAAAGCATTTGCAAAACTATTTTTAGAAAATTCTATAATTAATACAACAACTGCAGAATTTTGAGTCTAAACTGAATTTAGCCTATAAGACACATTTTCATAGAGTAGAAATCATTCTTACATGGAAGTAACACAGGAAGAAAGAGCAGAGATCAACTACAAAAGCAGTACAGAACCACAAAACTAAAAGGGACATCTTGTCCCACCATATAAATTCATCACTATTACAAGAAACTGAAAATCTGTTGCTCTTTTTTCAGGAATTGATGACCAGGAACAAGGTCAGGAGACAGCTGGCTTGCTTATTTATCCATTTCTATAGAAAGACTTACAACATTATCAGAAATGCATGGAATATCTAACAGTTTTAGGAAAAAAAGTCACTATAACATTTCCAGATCAGTGATTTCAAAAGCTAAAGCCTCCAAAATCTGAGCACATTATGCTGTTTGAATTTTCTATCATAATCCATTCCACACTATCAGTTATAAAACCTAATTATTAAATTTGTAATTGTTCAAGATAAATTGACAATTACGTGCACTGAAAAACCTTGTAATTTTAATGTTTCAGCTGAAAATATGTCTGACTTATGTCAATAGTTACTTCTTGGAATCCAGAAGGAATTTGCTCCTTTTTCATACAAGGATTGAGGGAAATATAATAAAGGTTATTAAGGTGGAAAATTCTAACCATCTTCAATGCCATTTTGTTGTACATTTTCGAAAGAATTAATTCTTTCCCATTTGTTAAAGCATTTCCTTTTTCTACCTGCTGTGAAATTCTTAAATGTGCTTTTGAATACTGTCTTTCAAAGTGTCAGACGGTCACAGAAACTCCATTCATAGCCTTGGCATTTCTCCTAGTTGGAAACACATGGCTTTTCGTCAGACAGTGTAGGCTACACCCTCCCAACACATACCTCTCTATCACTCCAACAAGGCAAATCAGCCTGGACTTACTTTTCATTTCTATAGATTTCATTGAAACTCTTCTCCTAAAGCCATGACACTGAATAAAGTTGCCCACTTTGGCTCTCGAAGTCCTCCATTGTATATTTGGCAAAGGTGAAAAATAAATGCTAACTGAAGTCTTCCTTGACACATCACTTGGGAAAGAGAAAGCACAGCCTCATTCTTCCATTCAAGCATTCCCCAGTTCAACCTGGGCATTCGGTGCACCCTTCTTGCCCAGCTGCTGTAGAAACACCCAAGCCAGTGCAGCAGTTTAGACTCAGAAGCAGCACATCCTTTCCTGTGTGTACTGCACAACTTTACCAGCCCAGGTTGGTACAACCTAAGAAATTCCAAGTAATAGTTATTCCTTCTTCTTCTCTTCACATGTTAATTTCAGACAAATGCAAGACTATTTTGTATAAACCATGTTTTCACACATCAAGGGTCCTTCAGTACAACAATAGTTTAACAAGCATTCCTATTAAATTCCCAAAACGTTATTTATACCATAACTGAAAATAAGATCCATGTTCACTGTCACTGCAAACCAATAAAATCTTATTTCAAGTTGTCTGAGACCTCAAGAAAAAATGTATTTCCAGAAAAACTAATCTCAAACAGATGTGCCACTGGGTATTCCACATAACTGTGATCTTCATTCAACAGATTAATGACTCACCTAGAATTACAGGTTGTTCAAATAGGAGAAACTTTAGCCTACAAAAAAAACACAAGCTGTGAAAGCGTGTCACCAAGGAAAACTATTTTAATTCTAAATAGTGGTTGTTTTAATACTGCTGCAGACAAAGACACGAAAGTAAAATTGAAGAGGTCTTGCACTGCCTGTAACCCAAACATGTTCCAGTCAAAAAATCAAGGATTTATAACATAAGATGATATAAAAAGGATAATTTTCTTTATCAGTCTGACGCCAGGATTCCATGTCAGTGTTATTCCTCCCCACAACTAAAGAGTTGCAGTTAAAGCCAAGAGTTGTCATGGAGACAAGCCAGTTTCATGGGCCATTAACTGTCAGCTGCAACCCCCATTTCCTTAATTGCAATTTAAGCCATTAAATCATACCACTGCCAGTTTTAAAAGATGACAAAAAACTCACCAAAGAAGCAGGGCATTCTTCCATTTTCATTAATTTATATCCTTGCATTTAAACCAAACAAACTAAAGAGAAACCAGAATATTGGGGAACACAGAGCTATAACTTCTTCCTCTGCAAGGTAAGCTTGAATTGAGAAAGCACAACACTTAAGTCTGCTTTAGTTTTAATATGAACCATTGTGTTTCCTTGCCCTCAAGGTTTTCACGTGCAAATACATAAACTGTGTTCCATAACCAATGGAAAAAAACCCAAAGTGGATAAACACCTCAACTGTGAGAAAATATGAGAATTCATTTTTATTGAATATTATACAAATTGTTTCAAGTATCTGTGATATAAAAACATAAATAGAAACTGCCAAGCTATTTTTTCAGTTCTTCATCTGTACTTCACACGTTATAAAACATTGGAAAGAACCCGCACAATTTCCCCGAGATTAATTAAGACACTTGCATCAGTAATTGTTACAAGTACTTCACACTGTGTATCTATAGATGTGAATAGGTAAAGCAGGGACTTAAGAGGTAGTTTCGTTATTTGTATTGAATCATTCACACACACTGATAATTTAGCCAGTTTATCACTGTATTAAAATCACCCACTATTTTCTTTTCTTGGAAGTAAAGAGCTTATCTTTCTGCTCTCCGTGTATGTACACAGGACAAAAAGGACAGCCACTTGTGGCTTTTTTTTTTTTTCTTTTGTCTACTAGTGAGGCAGAAATGCAGATTAGGGAAGGAAAGATCCTGATGGATACAGAAGAAATGCAAAAGGCAAGCCACAAGGCTGGCCAGAGGAGACTGGAAATATTGATGATGACATGCCAAGAACCATTAGGCAGATAGAAAGACAGGGAAGCAGAGTTCAGTAGGTCATAATAATATGCAGAAGAATTTCAACTCTAAAATCATGAACACTTAGGAGAGGTTTAAGGTAATACTTCATAGGGTTTAGAGCCAGCATCAAGGAAGAAAAACAAACCAAAACAAAACAGCATGTTTGTTTAGACAGTATATATGTTTATCCACCCCACAGTACTTCGCTGGCTAAGTATCACTATTTCAAATTGCAAAAGAAGGGCACAATGGAGGAATTCAAATTAGATACGGGAAGGGAGTTTGGTATGATGGTCAGGAAGGAGGAAAAGAAAAATAAATCTAGAAATGCTGTATGGAGGGAGGAAACAGTATATTTTCCAACGGAGTTTTTCTAACTGTTCCAGCACAAGATAGTAGAGAGGGGTGGGGAGTGGATCAAGATGACTCTTAGACCAAAGGCTTCAGAGTTATTGAACAAGGACCACTTTTCAAACTAGGAGAGCTGAGGAGTAATTGCCCCTGAACCCTCCACCTACATATTGCTATATAAGTATACCATAAAAACTCACTAAACAAAAATACATTTAAAAAAAAAAAAAAAAAGAAACAGAAGATTTGACTGCTTGGCTGAGAACAAGGTGAGCTGGTGAACTTTAGAGTGTGACAAACTTCGCAAACATCACCACCAAAGAGAGCAGTATCTTACGCTGCCTACTATAGTCTGTGTTGATGATAGAATCATGGTATTATATTAAAGAAGGAAAGTCTATGTCTTTCCAAAATAATGGACAAAAAAGCTATTCCCTTGTTCTCATATAGCATAGTGATTCTGAAATCCCAAGAGCAAATTCAGTCACAAAAATGACATGCACACACATGAAGAATCCAAACATTTACATAACATGAAGATACTAGAATAAAATCAATGTTGAATAATAGAGCCCTTCCGTGCATGTAGGAAAAGGCTGCGAGGTCACAAGTTTAAGTGAGGAAATTTATGAGGAATTTTCATTTGTTGCAACAAACTTTCTCTCAAGCATGAAATTAAAAAAATATAATCAACAGATTCCCTGTATAAGGCATTATAAGATCCATCCAAGGGAATCCTCTCATTTGGCAATGTTCGCTCCTCTGTAAAACATAGCTAAGATTAGATAAATTTTATTCACAATGGACAGCAGTAAACATTTCTCTCAGCCAGGCTCATACATATTTAGATTGAAAGTCTGTATTTTTGTACTGTTACCTCTAGGCTTTAGCAACCTTTGAAAACCACTGGAGCTCTTCAAATTAGTGAAAATAGAAGGCCAAAGATGAATGACAAGAAGATGCATATGAAAGAAATAATAAACCAGCAAAAGAATATTTGACATCCCCAAAAGCCTGGAATTATCTTTAAATATAAAGACTTACCATATGTTATTTTCCATGCAAGTCTTTTTTTTTTTTTTAATGTCTCAAACATATTAGAATTGACATATAAATAAATTTCAAGACCAAGGGCATTACTTGAACTAAACAAGTGGCTAGAAAGTTAACATTTGAGCAAAGAAATATAATATTCACAGAGTTTTTGTTTAAGATTTTTTTCCAAATCCTCATGTTAAATAGTCTAATACTTAGATCCTAAAAGAGTAAAGATATAGATGATTTCTAATGCAACAAAAAGTTAGCTCAATGTAATCCTTAGTAATACTGCTGTGCTTTATGTGTAACAGTGACAGTGCTTACTTAGAGCAGAGCAGTGTGTGCAAAGAAATTAGGAGAAAACGGGCTAAAAATAAAGGATGTGTAATTACACCTTTTCAGCTACTTCTTTTTGAAAGCACTTCACAGAAGATAAAATTTAGCAATGAGTCATCTCGTATAATTTTGTTCCAAAATAACTTGTGTTTTAAAAGGGGAAGTAGTGATTTTAATATTAGGAACTAAAAATTACTTTGTGGAAAATATTCTCTTTTACCTGCTATAAACATCCTGCAATGTCAGCTATTAAAGATTAAATTCATTGTGCCTAAAAAAAATTACTGTAGATTCCAGGTGTGACTGAAAACTGACCTATTATCACTCAGGGAGCTGCTGAATAGCTTCCACAGCTAAGCTTTGAGGATTATTTGTGTTTTCCATTAAACAGTTCTTAGGGAAAAGTATATAGATTGGAATTCATCTACTAGATCAAAGACTGATGATCTACTAAGACACAGTTGAGATAGCGCAGTTCTAACATTCAGCTAATTTTATTTTATTCAATAAAATTATGGACAAAAGGTCAAGTTAAAAACAAGAAGAGAGTCAGACCTTAAGAATTCTTTCTGTCGAAAAAAGGTAAATAATATTAAATTATAGGTACCAAAAATGTATATAAATAAAAATGTTACTTTTTAAACATGAAAAATTATCTTATGGAGGACAGCAAATACATGTCCTTACACTATTGTAATACATGGTCAAATGTATTTACAACTGCTGTCATAATGTGATTAATTTTGTTTAGAGCAAGAAACACAGATGTAACTTGGATAACAGCAGCAGACTTACAAACAAGCAAAGAAAAAGTATGGAGATGACTGCAACAGTCCAGCCTTCAAATATTCTTTATTCTATGTAGTTGTAAATTAATACCTTCATAATATTATTTGACTATATATTTTAATTTTATGATTATGTATTTATGGTGTACAAAAAGGGAGGTATTTGGTTACGATCTTCATTTTAGGATTATGAAGTAAAGGAATGGAACAAATGCAGTTTGCAGGATCTCATGCTTATTTAACCCTCACAGAACTGCTCTGATCAGAATAAAAAATAATTAAAAATCACTATCTCAAACCTGCTGCTTGTATTGTCTAGCTCAATGCATTGGCAGAATACTGAAAAACAGAATAAAGGATTTTTAAAGAGGGCCCTTTAAACCTTAACAATGTAGGTGACAGGTCTAACCAGTGCCTTTTAAAAAATTCTTCATAATTATAACATACAACAACATTGATTGAATAAATTATTAGTTATTTTATGTCAATCGTATCTACCATGATTTGTTATATCTATCATATCATGCACATGTCCTCATCTCCAAATCATGATGAAATTATTGAAGTAGCTAACATGTTCTGATATGGTTATTGTACTTACGTTAGCTTCACTTGAATTGCAAGGCAGTACTTGCATCCTCACTTTACAAACGAACTGGCACATGTATCTTCAAACAGAATATCTGGGCTGAAAAATTTTGGAATGATCACAGGATATTTTTTGTAAAATAGTATTAAATACCTCATCCTAAGCAAATGCTGATTAACAGTCATTATTTTTCAGGATGGACAATTGAAACAATAGCATGAAACTCCTTCAATGTCCCTTCCCTTCCTTTTTTTTTTTAATTCATGATCTAATAATTATAATAAATAATGCATTAGAAATCTCAAGGTACTAAATTCCCCATGTTATTTTACAAAAACGTGCGAACCTCTTTTTACAGAATGTAGGTATCTTACAACATATAGAAAGCACCGAGGGGGAGATCTAGTTAGGAATAAAAGTCTCAGGGCACTTGAATGAAACTTCTTTGTCATACACGGGTACTAGGTCAATTAAATATGTTAATTTGTTTTTTTGAAGCAAGCCACATTTCTCTGAAAGGCACTAGCTCATCCAGGTTTGGTACAACATAGAAACAGCAGTCAGCATTTGTTAACTCTGGATAGAAGAGTACATTATGCCTGGAATATTCATCAAAACTCAGATACCTACCACAGCAAAAGCAGAACTTCCATGCAAACCTCTATCAGCTGTTACAACTCCTCTCATCTCTCACAGGCAGAATCCCCACCATTACGAGGATTTCTGTGACAGATCTCCTTGGCAGTGGGCTAGGGAACCCACAGATCCTGCCTGGAAAACAGCCAGCCATTCCTATTTTTTCAGACATGAAATTCCTGGTTAAACAGAAAATCGTGTTGGTTTTGCAGAGCAGTACCGTGACCTGGAGAGCTTATTATATAAAATAAATATTGTGTGCTAATGTTTCAAAAAATATTCTTGCCAATAATTATTTCATGAAGGAAGTTTAGAAAACTTTTATTCCCAGTAATGCAGAAACCATTCTAAAGTTTCCAGGAACAGAAATATGAAATAGATTGTTCACAAATTTGCAGCTCAGTGGGAACAACCTATAAAGGTTCCCATTTGCGTCAATTAAAAAAAAATATTATGCTTGAGTAATAGTGTACAGTTTGGTTATAAGCAACATTAGAAATTCAAGGTTTAAGCCAAGAAATATCATTGTGATAAAACTGACAGAGTCTAGCACAGATGTTAATGGCTTGCTGATGCTAAACTTAGATGGCCAATTGAAACTTTATATATGCTGTTATCATATGCTTACCTAATTAGCAAAATCTGGTTTATCTTCTATCTGTGTATAGTGCTTCTACATAATGTTTTATTACTGTAATAAAATACCATTCAAATATGCTTTCAAATAAGACTTCCTGAATAGATTACTAAAATCTTAATGTTTAAATCTAAATCAATAATCTTAATATTTATTGCAGCTAACATCACTATTTTGTACATTTTCTATAATGCATGCTGCATATTTTGGATAACAATTATACTGTTCACTATCTACTTCTGTTTTTTATCAGCTTCACTGCAATCAAGTTTTCTTTGAGTGCCATGGTACTACTCACAAGACTTATTATTACAGGTAGGTTAATTTTAGAGAAGCTAAATGATAGCTTCGTCAAAAAACATTGCTTTACAATTCACAAGATTGTAGATTTGTTTACTATTTAACAAATAATTTTTGTCAGGAAAAAAAAAATCCCAAGATTGGAATGTGTTCCTTCCTTTTAATTTGAGAGTTTAGTGTGCAAGGTTACCTATATAGCAGATAGAAAATATGTATTAATTTTTCCCTTATTTGTGACAGTATGTAAGCACATGGTCTACATCTCTCATGAGTGCCATAGTCAGACTGTATGCTCTGGAGCTGACGTGGATGCTCTCAATTTCTTCACCACATTACATTTTGTAGAAATAATTAGATATGGCCTTAAGCAAAGACCATTTTTATCCATTTACCAGCAATGGGACTACAAGACCCTTCTTTCTCTCATTCATTTTGCCTAAATTATTTAATTCATGGCAAAACACTTGCAGGGGAAAGAACAAGAGAAAGGCATGGCAGAATTCCTTATTGCTTAATTCTTAACTTCACTAACACCTGAGAAAAAAGACCACAAATACAGAACTAGATTCATCCTATAAACATTGTATTTGACTTCACAGTTGCACCTTAAGTCATTCAAAGTAATTTTCAAATACTGAAGTTTTTAGGAACCTAAAATATTCACTACTGACCCTTTGAACTACTTAGTAATTTCATTCTGCCTTAAAATCTGTTAATATCTTCTTGGTTATTTACAGAAAAGGTGAAGAAGATTTTTTTTTTTCTTTTTCTTTTTTTACCAACTCATTTTTAAGAAACCAGAGTGTTCAGTGATGGGACAGCACAGGCTGATGTGCTGCCCTTACTGCTCAGCCTCTTCATCCAGAATCATAAATGTTATCCCAGAGTCCACTCCTCTACGCGCCAAGCGCATGCTCAAAGTGTTTCATACAGTCCCATGACAGCATGTCTTACAGAGGCGACACGGGGAGAAAGGCTGCATCTGCTGATTAAAGGTACATTGGTCTCACCAGGGAAATTAACTGAAACTTGCAGGAAGAGGTTCATATCATCCCAAGAGTAATGTGTAAAACCTTTCAGGAGTAATAGCTCTCTTAGGGTGCTGATTTTGTTCCACTGAGTATAAAGGCAGTTTATATCATCATTTTATTGCAGACATTTCAAATAAGAGCAGATGGCTCCTAGTCTCATTCTGGGGCCTGCATTTCTTTTAGCCTAACATGTAAGAAATTTACTAGAGGACTAGTTTAAGTACACTGGGTCTCCTCTAATTGCACAGAAATTACCTTTTTTTTTTTTTTTTTTAAGGACGGGGTGGGGTGGTGATATTCAGCTTTCACAAACAGGCAAGGCTTTTTGTTTGTTTTAAACTACTAAAAATAATATTTTCCAGCTTCAGTAAGTGAGTCATTTAGTTCCTTGCAAGGAGCATTTAAACTAGAGCTGTTGACAAGGACATCTTCAAGGTCCAAGCTTCTGCCAAAAGAAGAGGGGCCTCATGTCTCCCAAGTAGAAAAATTAGCCCTGTTTCCTTTCCTGTTGGTTTCTGCATATTTAACCATAAATTGCATAGCAATAACTCATACCCGAGTACTGTGTGTGTTGTGTGTAAGTCACTACATAGCATGGAGTTCTTGCTGAAGTGTCAGTGGGACAGCATGCCTGTGGACAGGCAGAAAAGTGATCCATGCCTCCAGAAAAGAAAATGGGATTATAAAGAATTTTACCTTCTAATTTTTTGGCTGCCAAATCCCATTGAATTTTTTTTACTTCAGGAATTCATACACCGTTTATGGCAGCATTTAACTTAATGTTTGCTTTCAGGTAATTGAGACTGATTCAGCAATATGGAATACCATTATTAAGAGTTTTAATTGGGTCTGTCCCTCTCTGCTTGCATAGGAACAGACATCAACATTTTATTTTGGCATGCTGAGGGGAAGTTTAAAAAAACCTAAAAATTTCTAAAAAGGATCTCTATTTTAGTTTCTTGCATGCTTTATACAGTCTTTCTTATGCAATGTATTTACTGTGCTGTCAAAAATAGAGCTGTCCTTTCACTTTGTCTGGTTCAATGAAACGCTATACTTGGAAGAATCTGTTTTAAACAGTGGTGAGATTATTGAACTTCCTCTAGACTGTGAAACAAAGTCAATAAGGTATAATAAGAGGACAGAAATGTTGATAATACAGCAAATCCTTTAATACAAACAGTGAAGAAATGTAGACTAAGATAAAAAATTCAATATACTTGTATATGAAACAATTATGTCTAGTGAATCCATTGTGGGGGTGGTGGAGGGAGGGGGGGAAGAAAGAAAAAAGTGCCAATCAAACATCATGAAATCACAGGAAAAGCCTACATGTAGTGGAGATATACATCCTCGCTAGTGATTTATGTGGTTGTAAGGGTGATTTGCTTCTCAGTACTTTAGCAAGACACTGATGAACTGACTCAGGATCTTTGGGGTTAGGAGATATCATGAGAAAGTTTGTAATTTCAAGGATCTTTCATGATCAAGACTGGGTGGAAACAAGTACTGATGCTGAGCTTCAGATATGAGGTCATCTGCCGTCAGTATTGAGCGCACAGGAATTAACGAGTTAGGTTCCATACAGCCACATTAGAAGTACAGGATTGCTATTTGAGGAGTCCCCGCCCTGTTTCTTGATCAACTTGCATTAAGAGAGAGAAGGAGAGGAGGTGTAAAATGTCATTAACCCTTTGTCTGAAGAGTTACTGCAAGGAAAGGTGGTGATTTAGGCTGTTAGCAGAAAACAAGACTACAGACAAATTCATAGTCAAAAGAAGGGACTGGCAGAACTTGAAAGCCTCACATAGCATTGGTTGAAGCCAAAGCTTAGCCAAACCTTACTCTCAGCAAGCAGCGTTGCATGAGAATAGACAGCGTTCAGGAAAATGTAGATTACTCACTTGTGATAAGTAACAATAAGACTGTGCAAAGATACACTTTTTAATATATGTCTTTATGTGAACAAAGACCAGTAGTTTTGTATACATCAACTCCTTTCATATACATGTCTTATAATGTTTTTCCTTCTAATCTGCAGCACAAATTTTGTCTTTTTACACTGCTGCAGTTGAATTTTTTTATTATTTGTAGATATTATCTTTTAGATAACCAATATGTTTAGTTGCAACTATAATTACTATCAGTGAAAGTGAGCTGTAACTGTTGCCTGAGTATCCCTTGAAAAATAGGGCTTACTGGAGAAAATGCAAAAATTAAATAAAAAATATTAAGAAGATAAAGAACTTTGCTTTCACGATGTTTTTCAGATGCATAGCAGTTCTTCAGCATTTGAAACACAGAGAGAGCGCCTTAATTACCGGGATGGTGCTTTATTTTATTGCTCACGGGAAATTCCTTGGAAAAAAATCACCCATACTCGCATGTGGCTACAGCTAGAACACAACAGTTTAAGTGCACAGAGCATTGTCCACTAATACAGAAAGGAAGTTTCTATTTAATGCTGCACTCAGCTGAGCCCACAAGGAAGATTTTAGCTAGAAAACTCATTTTTTCCTGGATTAGAATGTTGCGGAACTAGCTGGATCAACATCAAATATTATCAAGTTTAGGAATACAAAAAAGAGGGAGATGATTAAGGAAGAGATGCATACCTGTCACAGGTGAGTTCTCAGCTAAAGGGATTGAATTGTTGAGAAGTGCATCCCCTTGAACAGTCTACTAAGTAATTGCTTGGTTTAAGATTTTCCAGACATCTAGGTTTCAGTTAGGTTTCCTATATTGACCATGTCCAGAAGCAATCTTGCACAGTTTCTGTCTCTAGAAGTAAGATGCAGTAATTTCCAACAGCAGAAATTTATCCATTTTCAGTTATTCTGGTTTTAGAGACACTGTTTCAAATAGATGCTTATTTAAAATTGTAGATTTATGCTACACTGTATGATAAGTCACTTTCAATTTCTAGGTTAAAAGTCAAGTTATGAGTTAATTAGATTATGGGCAACCACAATAAACCTAATGGATTTAGAATGGCCTAATGTACTCAAACAAATTATATGTCTGATTAGATAACAGCCATTATACTGACAGTAGGTGAACATTCTACAATCATCATTGTATAGGATTTATGACTTTACTACCTTTAAATTCTCAGAATTGTCATTAATGTTAGTAATACACTCTGAATCAGATATTATGTTGATATTGACTATTATGACAGAAATTCATTTCTGAAAGTGGCTATCTCCTCATAGTGAAATTACTTCCAGAATAGTAATTTTCCCAGTGAGATCATATTATTCTACCTGCCCAGCCTCCATGCAGTAAAAATAGCTTTATTGCTTTCACGCTATGTTATTCTAACTGAAGGGATGTGAGATTCCCAGCGGCACTCCACACTCCTACAGAGTTACTGTTTCTTTGAAAACTAAATGAGATTCTGCATTTATGTACCCCTGCCCTCTTCTGTTCCCCAACTAGGAAAGAACAGACTGAGCCACAGAAGCAGTGATGTAACAACCAATATGCTTCAAAGGTCAACAATTAAATATCACTACATCACGGGAACACAGTTACTCTTTTCTGATTACAGCCTGCCTCCAGGTCTTATCCCTGAACCAGGGATAACATATAATTCTACCTTCTGGTAGTAATGTTATATATTAATCTTTTACATTTAAATTCTTTGTTCAGATAGGGCTGGAAGTTAAGAGAAGGAAAAATTAACTGCTTTATAATAATGAACACAAGGCACCAAAAGAACTGGGGTTTGTTACATGCAAGGATCATTGTTTTCTAGAATTTTTAGCCACCACATAAAAAGCGTGGGCAGCCTCACCAGGACAAAGAGTTTCCTTTCCACAGAGTGCTGGCTTTAAAAGTGTCAGCACCAGAGACCTGGCATCCAGGTGTGCAGCAGAGAACCACCAAGGCAGGAAGCTCACGTCAAGGTTTTGGCTTTGACTTCCAAGGCTCTGCCTGGTTTTCTTCAAGGCAATGCAGGCACGTTAGAAAGCATGCCAGCTGTAGCCTGTGTATGAGGTTTCTCTGGAGTTATAGATCCCAACAACTTCAGTAGCTACGTGAAGATAGTGGTAACAGACCAAGGCCATCATTTCAATTATTTTCCCTTCTTCCAGCAATATTGGTGCTCCTTTCTCCATATCAGGAGCTCCTGCTGAACCCCACTCTAAGGAATCCATCCCACATGTTTTTTTTATAACTACTCATAAGGATTCACACTCACAAGGATTTGTTAACATGTAAATGTTTAGTTTGTTTGTTTGTTTGTTTGTTTTTTAATTTATTTTTAAATTATACCAGTTAGGCATTCAGTCTACATTAATTCTGGGGGTTTGTTTATTCATTTGTTTGTTTTGATCTTCATAGATAACTATTTTAGAACAAGAAAGGCTTAATTAAAAAAGGTATAAAACCTAAGTTTTAGACTTTAAATGGAAGAGATAAAACTGTGAAACCAACCCAAATAAAAGCTATTAGAGTTGTAAGTGACCTAAAGATGCTGTAAGATAAATAGGTGCTGTTAATTCTTCACAAAGTGTTAAACACTGTAAATCATTAGATACTTTTTCCCTAATGGAAATATGTGATTATTTTCAGCTGGCTGATGATTTTTCTGTAGAATTTAATATAGTTCCATGAAACAGAGAAATGACAAAGTGGATCTAGTTTTCCAACTACAGAGGTCTATGAAATAATTTATTTGGAAAATGCTTAACTTTCTTAGCATTCCTAGCATGTTCTTCAGAATTCACACACTATGGCTTACTTTCTAAATAATCTCTTTGCCTGTATTTATTTCTAAGACCTGTTAGTAAAGTATTTACTCAATGTTCATTTGCAAAGCTGACAATTTAAGGGATATGCTGGTGTATAGACTGCAGAAAGTTTGAGCTGAAAACCAATACAGAATCCAGGTACCTAACCCAAATTTCAGAGTATATTAACTAAGTAATGAATTGTTAAACCACAACAAAACCTGCATGGACATTGTGATTTGATCCATATGCAGGTCATGTCAATACAGTTTCATTTAATTCTGGTTGAAATCAATGTTGTAAATCTTTCTTAAACATTCACAGGCCTTTGCAGGTTTTTACCAAAATTACATTAAAATGTCTTCTTGTCAGGCTAACATTGTTTACAAATACAGTCAAGGTGAAGTAACAACACCTGAAACTCAGAGTAACTCACAAGGTTTCAGAGCTGTGAGATGAAAATCAGGTCAATTCAAGATTTGCAGTTGTCAGCAATTAAAAAGCAATGAAGAAATAACTGATGTTGTAATAGCATCAGTTCTGATACCAGCTTCCACTTCTTTCCTGACAGAGTGGTGCAAGGAAGCCTCTGCAAGGAGAAAGTTGCCCCTAGTTCTCATACCACTGAAGTACCAGAGCTCATCTTCTGTTTTTTTCTCCTTCTCCTCCCCTGCAACACAGGAGGGGGGAAAAGCATTCAAAAGTGCACAAAATACGGGTTACTACATTTACTGAGATATTGGGAAGTTGTAAAAAGCTTTTACCTGTTGAGAACCATTATCAGGAAAATCCATACAGCTCTGTTTCAGGAAGTGCAGATAGAACATATATGCAGTTGTCTGACTGATATTTATTAAAAAAAAAAAAAAAGGTAAAAAAAAGGTAGTACTACACCTGTTCAAGAAAAGAGTAATAAATTATGTCTAAGATGTTTTCAGGCACAGTGTATTTTACTGAAGTGTCAGCAATAAACATTAGGAGTTGATCAGCTGGAATTCATGATGAGAGACTAATGTAATGTCCAATGTGATTAAGCAACAAAGAATAGCAACTACTGAATTGGAGCATGGTATACATTTGTCCTCAGTGGGAAATCCAGAAGCAAGTACCACCTCTGTTACTATGCACCATTTAGAGCTCTTACTCAGTAGCTTTGCTCACGAAGCATTGCAGGATCCTTAATGGAACCTTTATCAGCTGACTGACAGATTCCCAATATTAAGAAGGGCTGAGAAACACTGCAGACACTCACCTTCACACATGCACAATACACCAGCCCGTATCTTCTAGGATCCTGGAAGCACTAGTAGTCTGCATTATGTCTTGGATCTTTGCTTACAGTTTGTATCTGAATCTCACCTACTGATGACCCTGTGAGTGGCACAGAGGAACCATATCTAGATTAATGAAACTGGCCCATAATCTCAAAATACAATTGTTCCAGGCTGTGGTTTGGCTTTGTACAGCCCCCCCCCCCTCCCCGATTTTATTTAAACTGCTCCAAAACTTATGGCTCTTTTAGTTCACAGTTTCGGGATTGCTCATAAAAATACGACTCTTTCAAAAATCTGGTTCTTGCTCATTTTAATAACTCTGGGTAGCCTTCTTTGAAAGCTTGACTTGTTTATGATGAGATAGCTCTTAATTTAAGTCAGCATACCTTTTGCATCTAATACTTATTGTACAATAGCTCATCCACTGATACTCTGTGATTAGAGACAGGTATTATCTACAACTCTTTGCCATGAGTTTCACACATAATACTTTACAAAGATAAATAGAGGTTAATTACTTGATTAGTTGAATAATCCCATTGTAAGGAAAGCTAATGATAAAAGCTCAATAAAAATGTAATACAAAACAGTCTTATTGATGAGTGATGTACTGCACTAACCTAAATGGTGGCTACATGGGATTTTTTAAATTATTATTTCATATTGGAAACCTTTAAAAAATAACACGGTCCTCTACATAACTTAGTAGCTCATATTGATCTCTTTCTCGGGCTATCTTCAATGTACCTCAGTACATGCTGCACCTAATTTTCCACTAAAAGACCTCAACACTTCTCACAATCGATTTGCAATTAATTGGTAGTTTCTAAAGTAACATTATGTTAATATCAAGGTACATACAAAAAGTAAGGTTTCCTTCCAGGAAATAAGAATTACATTTTTCATTTAAATAGGACATGGAAGTTCAGATTTACAGTTTCTATGCTAAGCAAGTTTATTTGGGGTATGGTTTTGGTTTTATTCAATTTTTGCTATTTTTCTAACAATGCTTTTATTCCAGGCACATAAAATTGATAAGGCATGTCCTTCTGAGTGTGGCATAATATTTCTTTTTCTGTTTTACAATTTAGCTGACTGAGGTTGCATTTTCAACCAACAACATTATATCTCCTCAATGAAAAACATTTCAGGCCTGACTAGAATAAGTTTTCTCTTGTCTACAAGAGCAGCAACCTCTTTAAAATTGTAGAAGCTGATTTCTGGCCCAGATGGACATCTTTTGATCATTACACCAAGAGGCTATCAGCAAGAGTCTTTCTTCAAACAGACTGCTCATGCTGCTCGTGGTGTTTGTAAATCCTTTACCTGAGCACTTGGAGAAATGATTTTACAAAATATGCTGACACATAATCTGGATTTAGAAAAAACTATTGCACATTTTACAAGAGAAGACTAGTAACAAAGTAACTACACAGAAGGTAATTTTGTGGCTATATAGTAAAAAAATATAAATACATGCACATACGAAATGATGATATAATGAGAAGGAGATTTTAAAGCAAGTGGTTTGTTGTTGGTTATGTTTGTTTGTTTTTCTACGATGATGAGAGTCCAAACAGCACCCTTTCAAATACTTCATTATTCTGTTTTGTTTGATTTGGCTTCTTGCATAAATTTTTTTAGTATCTTCATTAGTTTCATTACAAATTCCTAACATAATTTGTATTTAAAATTTTCTAGTCAAGTTCCACGATTAGGCAGCAAATCATACGCTATTTGATTGGACTGTAGTCTTTACATACAGGAGACTGGGATTAAAGTATCTCAATTATTATGTTCTTTTTGAGGACATAACAGCAGTCAGTTGTAATTTACACCCTCCTACTTAGCTCTAGCTAGGTTCCAGTTCAAAACAAAGCAAATATCTGAATTTAAATAAGGGCTGTAGATAGCTCAGACTACTCAATTAGATTTTACTGTGTAATACATTAGAAGTAATAATTTTACCAATAATAGCTGAGCACCTCTTATGGAGATTAACACATTTCAGATGAGACTCACTGAGAAACAGCAACAAGATAATGGATGAGTTTAATTACTTGTTACTTGTACTAAATGATGGCAAGCTTTGAAAAATGCAAATAAAGCACTATTTACATCAGTATAGTTAAGTTTGGCTGGAGCCAACCTGTAAAGTTCTTACTCTATGTACTCCTATCCTGAGTAGATGGATATGTGAATTAGCAAAGTCATGATTATTTGACTGATAAAGGGTTTGTTGCTGAACCACAGAAAAGAGAAGCCAAAGCAAGGATATCTAATGTCTTTCTGAAACTGCTGATAAATCTGTTATTTTATGTACTCAGTGGGACTACTGCTTGTATAGTTAATATTGAACCTTTTCACGTGAGAAGATGTTTGTAAGATACTGTAATGTAGTTTAGATTTTTTGCTCATTACAATAACTACAAAACAGCTGGAGTAGGAAATTACATTCCCTAGTGGATTTCTTCTCCACACCTCTAGAACCATAGCCCCCTACCCTTCCCTGTATCTCCCCCCAAAAAAACTACTAGCTGCAACACACAGTCACCTGTTAGCGATTTTTACAATAGACAAGCTGAGTGATAGAATCCACAGATTCATAGTCAAGCCGTCATACTTAACTAGAAAAAGAAATATTTTACTTAAAACTGCATTTGCCTGCAAATACAAAAAAAAAAAAAATATCACTTTCTATAGTAGAAAGTGAGAATAACTACAGATTTTGGGTCATTTTTCACCGTTATGACTCCATTTCACTAATGGAAGTAGCTAAGACAGCATGGGACATGTATTCCTAACCAGGATCTCTGGATAACCAACGCCAGAGGATGCAATCTGCTTGACAGCAAGAAGAAAAGTTCTAGTAGAGAAAAGCTTGGGGGGCCAAAATTCTTTCTACTACTCCTATACAGTAAAAGTACATAAAAGTTGTCATTGAATAAAGGCACCAGAATCTACCACCTGAAGTGACAAATTCTAGCAATAATTTTCGAATGTAACGTCATCTAAACAAAACTACTGTGAAAATGTTAATGATGGGAAGCTTAGTAGTGGTATCTGTAATTGCAGTGACAGCATCCCCCTTCCTTCCCAGTCTGGACATGAATATATTTTTGTGTTATACCACATTTTCTTTCATTATTGTTCATAAAGAAATTAAAAGAAGTACAGCCTTGTCGATATGGTATACCATGACCTGAACACCTTCATATTTTTCTTTCTAGTGCTATCACATCCGGTGTTACATAGCTTTAATACAGTAAATGCATACATCAGACATCAAAATTCATCTCCAGATTTTCATCAAATTAAAATTGCACACCATTTTGCTATTCATCAATCTTTTGATTGACACAGATTGTTGGCTGTCACATAGTAAGACTTGAGCACATGCCAAATGCATATCATATGTTCACTGGCTTGGCAGGAACACCATTAGATTTCTTGAAGCCCAGATCAGTTTTGGGAGCTGATAATCCAGTCTTGGACCCCACTGCCTAAGTTTCCTTTTAAAATCTGTTATTCAGCAATAACAGCAGGTTCATATTACATGAATGTTCTCGAAACCTCTTCTTGAGAATTTGTATGCCGTGCATAGCTGAGTCCATGGCTGAAGCTGGCTGGAATCAGGTTCAACCTTTGACACAGATGAGTTGAAAAATCCATTCAATTCTATCAGCTGTTCCTTTTATACAGGTGTGCAGATGATTTGAATTTCATCAGTCCTTTAGAAAAGCTTTGGCGAAAGCTCCCACTTTTTTTTTTTTAAATAAATCTGTTGATTTTCAGAGGCAATACCTAGAGTTTCTCATCTTTCTCTACCCTGAAAAAGTATCATGGTAAGTAGGCTGGTAGTCTTGAAAAGATCATCCTATCACACTGAGCCAGTGAACCCAGTCTGAATTTGTATTTCAGACAAACTGTGAAAAATATCCTGATTTGAACCTGGGTTTGACCACAAAGTTATCAGCATCTTTAACAAGTATTGTGAGTGCTTTGTACCTATTCACTTGAAGCATGAAAAATACATTTTAAAAAAGCATATTTAAGTATATTTGTCTCCTAATGATACAATTTGACAAGCTGGATTTCCTTATAACAAATTAATTTACTCTTTAATTACTAACTTGTTAAATTTTGAATTTCCTCTTTTTGCATTCATTGTGTAAGAATTTTCAGGCTTGACTTGCAGATGTGACTTCACAAAAGTGTTCTCCCTTCTGCATTTCAAAAATATAGCTCCACATCTTCCCCCTCACACCATTTATTGCCATGCCTTGGTAACAAGCACTACAAAATATCTAAAATTGCCAGCATCCTCAGCTTTTATGAAGCCGGAGTTATGCAGCTGCATGAAGACTGAAGGACAAGACACGTTTGCTTTAGTTCTGTTTTCAGTATCTGCTGACACGATTGAGATTAAATCCTTTTGTAACTTCTGAAATTCAGATGTCTTTAAGACATGAGTGCAACTTCTTCATTCACACCCATGAGGCTTTGTCTGCCTGGGCTTAGGTCTGGATTTTGGTGCAGCTGTGTGACCTCAGGTCAGACAGCTGTGTAGAAAGAGCTTTGTGAGAAAAAGCCAGGCTAAGTTGGGCCTGCCCCATCTTGCTTTGGGCCTGTGTTTAGCTGAGCTACTTGTCCCTTGTCCTGGCCAAGCTGTGCCACAGTGGCTCCTTTCTGCTACAGAATTGTGTAATGGTCTGAACTCCTGGCTGAAGTGCTGACAACAGACTTGACTTACTCAGCTTGCAGAGGTGAAGGAACTGTGGGTACTGAGCTTGACATTCCTGTCACCATCCTTGCCTGCCTTGTCATCATCCCCAGCTGCTGGCTCACCTTACTGTCTGGAACAGCCTGACCTTGCTGCACCTTGGCAGTAGTCTGCTGTGTCCTCAGCTTCTTGACTCACGAGGATTGAGTCTATACCTTGATTGCATCCTTGAGGAATCATCTTTCAAATTTGTGTGGTTTTTTTCATCTTAGACTAAGCAAACACTCTGGAAAGCTTAGCTTAGGTGGTTAAAAATACAGAATACTACTGAATATACAACATTCTCTCTGGTTCTTTTCCAGGGACATACATACTCATCCTCTCCCAAAGAAGGCCACTAGCATAAGAAATCCAAGCTGCTGCGAGGTATCCTTTCCTATTATCTCATCAGGATCAGATACACATCACAAAAAGATACCCAGTTTGTGAAAAGGGAAACGAGTATTGGCACATGTTGATATATTACAAATGCGCCTCAGTGTGTCTCCCAAATGGGCAGCATCAGCAGTGTCTCCCAAATGGGCAGCATCCTGCAGCCAAACATCTACCAAATACGTTCTGTGACTTTGTTGAACCAAACAGATAAAGGCTATGTGGAAGTTTCAGACTGAGAACCATGGAATAGCTACGCATGTGCAGAAGTTGTCTCACATGAACTGTCCAAAGCAGCGTGGACAACACCAACTGCATGAGGCTTCAATGAAGAGTGGGAATGGGTAATTTAGATGTACTTTACAGTCACCCTTCTTCATTGCCTTACATTCCCACATATCTGACACACAGAACACAGCCTGCAATTTAGTTATTGTAAAATATCCCTGAGCAGGGGGATTTGGTTGCTCTTTTTCATTCGAAAGTTGCTGAAATATAGTTCACCAGCTACAGACTGTACTGTTGAATTATGCAAAAAAACCCCAAAAAGAGACAGTAATAATCTAGAATATGAGGATAGAATGACAAAATAAAATAATTGTCTTGTAAAACATTGTCTCATCTATTACTGTAAGCTATTCTTTAGCAGGCAGTCGGGGGAAAAAAGCAAACAAAACCCTGAAGTAAAAGAAACCAATGATATATTTCCACTGGAGAAAAGCATATGACTGAGAAGATGCCAATATTTGCATTTACTTGAAGTTATTTACAAATTTTAATTCAAGTTTTCTTTAATGAAATCTTAAGTTCTGATAAATGGTGGAGCTGAACATTTCAAACCACAGTACTCATTGAAATAGTTTGCCTTCAGAATGTAACCTGAGAGTAAAAGATAGCATATGATAAGAAGAGAATTAAAAGATAGAATAAAAAACTATGATTTTTATTACTGCTGTTATACTGGTGAGTGACTTACTGGAGATTGGATAGCAACAGTCCCCTGCAGAAGTAGAATACACATAAAATTGATGGCACTGAACAATTCAGGGCCACATTTGATGTGAAGTAGTAATGTAGACGTAAAGTCAAAACACAAATTACCTCTTTCACAGAAGTTGCAAAGAAAAGCCTTTATGAGGAAATCATTGCAAGCGGAGGAAAAGATGGTGTTCATTAATGTGGAAATCCACAATATTCTTTAAGAAGTGAGAGATTTTTTTTTCCGACAATTCACGTCTTCAAATGTAAGGGACTGACTTTTCCCTCTCCACTGAGCTTACCAAGCTCCTTTTTATTACCCCACAGGGGTAGTTTTCTCTTCATATGCACATAATTCCTATTAAACTTTAGAGGAGTTATGCACATACATCAAGTGTAGAGTAGGCATCCTTGATCTTATGTCTACATATTCCTATTAGAGAGACTGTAAAAGCAGGTAGAGGATAAACTTCACTAGATCTGTAGTTTATTCTCTGAATCTCAAGTGTGGCAAGTGTAAAGATATTTACACAAAGAAAAGATGAAACCACAGAAAACTGAAAGCAAGATAGTTCGATGTCTTACAAGTAAGGCTGAGCTACAAACAGATTTTGATTGTTAACAGAATAAAAACTCAGTTCCAAAAGTTTGGTTTTTTGTTTTGTTATTCCTGAGAAGTAAACCCTTTCAATTTTTTTTGTTTCTGATTTTTTTTCAGCACTATTTTTCATTGTGGGTTTTTCTGATGGTTTTCAGTCAAACTGCATGTTCACCCCATCATGAATATAATGTTCTACCACAAATTTTGCTTGCTTCACTTATTGTACAAAATCTGTACATACAGTAAAATAAAACACGGTGCATTGAAATATTGCTAAGCTACACTCAAGAAACTTTGATAATTCAGAACAAAAAAGAGTATACTATAAGGCTGCTTTATGTTGTTTTAACAAATATATTGCAGTTAATAAAAATGTTAATGGATTAATGATCAAAAAGTGAAGACTATAAACCAAAAACCTCAAAGAAACAAATAATTGTGTATGTGTATACATATACAATCTTACTCAATTGAATGACAGTTACAGCAGCTACAGATACAGCGATATTAGAAGGTAAATAGGGATTTAAGACAAAATCCAGCAATGCAGAGAGTGCTAGGAAACAGTTTCCTTATCATTCCCTCCTAAACAAGCAATTCTAAAGCACAATCATGCCAAGACAGTTCTTGTTCTTTCATTATAGGGAATGCAATCCCCCTTTTTCTCCAAAGACTGAAAGAAGTATCTTGTATGCATGTCTGCTATTGTAACCAGACTGCTGGAGACAGTCTCCTTTCAAAGGAAAAAGCAAGTGGCAAAAACCTCGGTCAGCAAGAATAAGTATGTTGTTTCAGGTGTGACCTTTACTGTAAGAAAACAATAAGAAGTGACAAAGTGAAATAGTCATAAAGAACAGGTGGGATTCACATTGGGATAAAACATATACCGTGCTGTGGGCTTTAGCTTAACATTACTACTTAAAGCTCCAGTATGTAACAATGAGGTAAGATATGCAATACCAGAGAGAGTCCAGTCCTTCTCAAAGGGGTGGGACACACTGCCTTTTCCTGTAAACAAATAGGTTGCGCCTAAATGCTCAAAACAATGTAAATTTCATTAAAAACATGCATGAGTTAATTTGCAGTTAATCAAACATTACCTAATATCTGAGGTATTGGGCAAGGAAACTTGTCACTGCTGGTATTAGGAAAGAGAGGTTGAAAGGAACTTAAAAATTATCAGTGGATACATTTTGCTTTTCAGATTTGAACTTCCAGAGTTTCTGCCAGATGCTATTTTGCACCAACATTGACTTAATTTACATTATGTACATGACAACCAGGTTTTTAACCTACCATTTCTTCCAGGCACAAGCTAAGAAGCTTTTAGTACTTAAGTGATAGAACTTGAAGAATATCACATACTTAATGTATTTACATAATTTATTACTCAAGGGTTTACTATTTACAGTGATTGATTAAGCCATAACAAGTTAACAGTGTGTTTACCTTTACAGCTTTGATGTCTGCGACTAAGCAAACGACTGTTCTGACTGTTTTGCATCAGTAGTTTGAGTTTTTAACTTGTGCTGAATTAAAAAGGACCTGCTCAAAGGTAAACCAGATTTTTGAAACAATAAGTTTGCTTTTATTTTCCTGCTAGTGTGCTACTTTTCCTTTGTTATCTGCACATCAGTTGGGAAGAGTTACGGTTTATTCCTGCAAATGCCTGACTGATCTTGCAATTCACAAAAAAGGTTACAGAATATCCTAGACTAATGACTGTAGGGTATTATATTTAAAATTATTTTACAAGTCTCCAGATACACTGTGTGTTGTTTTCTTCTGTTCATGAGCAACGTTTTACAAAACCCATGGAGTTATCCAAATCTGAAAGCTGTCAACATCAATATTAAATGTTATCAAATCAATGTTGATGGCTGCAGAAAGTGAAGCATGCAATACAGTAACAATTTGTCTTTACGGGGAAAGGTAACCTACATGAGAAAGAAAAGCTGTTATCTGGAAAGTTAAGTTGTGCTCGTTAAATTGACAAAGGTGATCAAGCTTTGTCAAAGACAATGATGCACTTATATCCTACTCAGACTCTTCCTTTTCTGCTACCCGTTAATCCGTATTTCTGCTTGAGTACAGCCTTTTTGATGCAACAAAACTACTTTGCCTAATTGATTTCTTCAGATTGTGACTTACAGTTTAGTAAAGGATTAAGGTATGTAACATTACCAACACAAATCAGGAAATTTTAGTTTATATAGACAAACTGCATGGAGAAGAAAAACATAAAAACACAGTTTCTTTGAAAATACACTGGTTTACTTTTTTTTTTTTTTTTTTTACTCTCCTATCAGTGTAAGGAGCCTGGTTAGAATCAGGCATAGTTTTATTTACATTATTGTAAATCAGTGTAAATGGAACTATTCCTGCACACAGCAGAAAGGCCAGAATAGAAGCTGCTAACTTGGTGGGTTTTATAACTTCCTTTTTCCTTTTTTTTTTTTAGGTAGACCAAGGAAGTGAACAATTTTAGCACAGACTTTAAGCTCACCTATTCATTCTCATAACTCCTGATCAACCTGAATAACAGAAAATTAAAATCCAAGTCACAGAGTAACCTTTGTTGGAAGTACATTTCTTAGCTTCTTTAGTCCAACACACTTTAATACAAAACAAGGGAGTAGTAGGATGTCAGTGGTGATTTTTGTAATAATGAAATGTTTTTCTCTGTGAGGGATACCCAGTTTAGGGAAAGACTTCAGAACTACATTATTGCTAAGTACGTGATATAACAGCATGTGATATATAAAGAGGTCGAAGAACACAGAATTTGTCAAAAAACCTCCCCAGTTTTGCTAGATTATTGTCTAGTCTCTTAGCTCAGTATCAGGGCTCTTCTTGTCTTAATATTTACTGAGAGAAGAATATGGCACTTCCCATCATTGTGCAGCTCATTGAAAAATATTACTCACACTTTTACAAAAATGTTCCATATATTTGAAGGTTTTAGTATGGTAATGTGTTCAAATATATACGGAAAACTGAAACAATAAATTATGTTTTATTTTAAAAGTGTAATTATTTTATTTATTTTTTATGTAATATGATTATGTAATATGATTTAAAGACTTACTTTTAATAGGCCTGTAGTGGTCTATTGGTAAAGAGGAAGTCCAGGAATGGTAAAGGAAAGGGATTGTAAATGAGATATTACCTGTTCTTTTCACAAAAAGCTACAGATTGAAACATGTACACTACCATTTATTTTTACTAAAATAGGGAGCAAACTTTCCAAATACTCCAGTAAAATATGATCTAGTATATGCATTTTATTTTACTTACAGTTTAGCAGGGCATATTTATTTTGACAATAGCTTCCAAACACTTAATTATTTTCAAAATTATTCATTTCAGAATATTTAAAACTAAAGATTAATGTTTTGCAGATTCATCGTACTTAGATGGGTAAGCAATAAAGAGAAGCTCTAAACCAAATATAACATTGAGACATTTAAATGTATGTAATTGATTTATAACCTCCTTTTCCATGTGTAACCCAAAAGTAAAGAGAAATTATTGTATTAAAAGGCATAGTAAAGTGGAAATCCAGCCGCATTAGCCATCCATCTCAGGGAAAAAATCCTAATTTTTTAGGTTTATAGTAGGATGAACGACAGCTAAGGGTTGTCCACTTAGTTAGTTAAATCACTTGGTAAATTAAAATTAAATTTCATACTTTGTAAAAAAATCCTCTCCAAGGTTCTTGTCAGATATCATTGTTTTCTCCTGGAAGGTTTTACTGAAGAAAAATTAAGGAAAGGATAAGGGGAAGACTGTCAGGTTATTTTATAGCACTGGACATATTAAGTGACTCAAACTGATATCATCATCTTCTTCAGCAGCATGCCTAAGAGTCATAGAGAATCATGCATTGTGTCAAATCTTCAAATATTAGCAAAAATAAAAGCAGAGGTATAAAAAAAAAGTCATACCAACAATCTCCCATTACTATTAAAAATATGTACTCAACCCTCATCTAAAATAACTTGACATTTTGCTTGAAGTGTTAAAAATCATTCTTCAACAATTAACATAGATGTTCCACTGAAAGATTTGGCTCTACTGTAGGTAGTGAAGCAAATGGCAGGAAGTAAAAATTTTAATTTGAATTTCTCTACAGCTTCAAAGATAGTTATAAGTGAGGTACCTCAAGTGATTTGATCTTTGCAGCAATTTGTTAAATATGACAAGCAGAAATCAGAGGGATTTTTTTCCAGGGAAAATATTCCTGTGCTGATTTAAAAGAAAATCACCAGTTTTTTGTTTTAACCTTGTGACGAATGGTAACAATTCTATTTTATTTGGAATCATGCTAGATTGCATAAGTGGTGTAGATGGGCAGGCAGTTTCCTGCACCTTGTGTCAAGCAGCACCCTCCACAGAGCAGCAGATGAGAACTACCTTCTTCCCCTCATGGTCACTTGCTCCCTAGGGAAGAAGTCTTCCTGTGTACAGCCATGAAGCAGACAGAAATAAAGCATTCATTGGGACATAAAGAACTGGAATTTGTTTCATCTCAGAAGTCAGTAAGACTGAGAATAAACCTGTGAGATGGAACCTGCACAAAAGGAAGATACAGCTTGGAGAGGCTTGGAGAGATTTATTTACAAAGTCTTTTATTCCTGGTCTGTTTCACCTTGAGCTCTCTTTTCATAGGTGTTTTAAAAGTGAGCTTCTTAGATATATTACTCATGCTCGATTCTGTTTTAATAAAACTAGGCTTTTGTGGAAAAGAACTCTTCTGTCTTCAGCATTTACCAGTTAAAACAAAGGGAGAAGGTGTGGGGGGTGCTAAGCTATTCCAACTCGCGTTTTTGAAGTATCACCACAGATTTTAACAGTATCTAGAACATGTGTTTTATCTGGGTTTCCTTGTCTCCAAGGATCTTTGTTTGCTCTGGTTTTTAATTATAGAAGGGAAAAATACATTCTTCTGTAGTAAGACAAATTTTATCTGTTTCTGCCAGAGCTACCCTGACACGTATTAATAGCCAGACTCTAAAAAGCCAGAAGATAAGGAAATATTTTATAGAAAAATAACCTTGTGTCTTTTCAATCTTAGGCTAATATAAATTGATCAGCTTTTAGATATTTACTTATAAAAGAAAATAAGATTATGGTTTTTTATTATGTTCAAGAAAAATGTACTATAAGGCCAAACTCAGAATGGTCTGGCTTAAGAATTCATACATTTTAGCTATATAAATGTTTACTTGACTCACTTTCTGTATCTATCAGACTGTAGACAAGACAGAAAATTTTTATGATTGACATAGGCCTATAGAGAAGAATTATGAAAGTGAAGTTAACATTAATCACTCTTATGTTAAGTATGTAATTTACTAGTATGTTAATTTTTCAGAGAATTTTGTGTGGGGAAGTAAAAAGGACAGTGGGGATTTATAGCAGTACTGTTGGAATGGCTGAATTACCTCTCAAGGCAATCCATTAGAAGGCATAAACAAAAGATTACTACAGCAGAGCTATTTCTTCTTTGTTGAAAGCCCATGAGAATTAAGTTTTCTTAGGGAAAAAGATAAAATTAGTCATTAAACCCCCAATTAATCATTCTATTATTTTAATTCAATATTAATGGCTGAGTAAAGGCAGAATTGGATGACTGATTTCTAAAGTTTTTATAGAGTCAATGAAAGCACAAAACTCATTTAAGTTTTATGAGATTAGAATTGGTTTGGCTCATTAAAGGTAGCTGAGGGTACTGGCAGAACTGTTTTAAACCATCTCTGGTAACATCTAGGGTGGCTTCATATAGTCGTGCCAAAAGGGACAAGCACGATCCTTGCTCAGCTCTGTTAAATCCATATGGTCATTTGGAGAGGTCTCAGCTGCAAACGTACCACTGTTCACAGATTCAATCCCTGTTACAACCACCTGCAAGCTGTCTGCTCATGGCACCTATACTGACTGGCTTTCTAAAAATAATATTGTCAAAAACAATGTTGTGTAACCAGGAGGTTATAATGTTAGATAGACTTAACATTAGATAAAACATAAATGTTTTAAGTTAACTACTCAGAAAGAGTGTAACCTTCATCTCATTCCCTTCTGCATAAGCATCAGGATGTAAACTTTATTCCATAACCATAATAGCCCGGTATACCAAAAAGATGGTGCTCGCTTAATAGTGATTACCGATTTTTCTCTTTCTTTGGTTTGCAAGCCTCAGATCTTATTAGCCTCTGTGTTGTTAAATCATGCTCAGGAAAAAAACAAACAAATAAACTCAATGGAGTGCTTTTGTGAGATGATGTAACACGATGATGTCCATTTTGCAGATGGGTCCAAAGGCACAGGTCTTTCAAGATCTTCTAAAAGGAAAGAATTTAAGTATTGTTCTATTTCATGTATTTAAGGATCTAAGCATGAGACATTAGGCCAGAACTCATTTGAAGGATCTGTATTTTGGAGCACTGAGTAGTGTATAAAAAGCCAGGCATTGATTTTATTTGCACAGCTATAAGCATACAAAATTTCCACAAGTCAAACTATGCCAGCAGGCTGTGGACTGCAGAAAACAGGTGATGGAATACAGGTTTTTCTAGTATAATATGCAGATATAGAATCCTATCCTTTGTGGTATCATTCAAATAATGTTTTCCCTGCCATTGTGTCAGAGAAAAGTTCTTTTGTCCTTTCAAAGTTGTTTCCTCTCAGGTTGTGAATGTTTCTGAGTATAATGAGGGGCAGCAAATGTAGGAAAGGGTCTATTCAGCCAGAACCATCTGAATAGGGTATGTTTAACACTGGTTGAAGTCTTGTAAGTGTTCGTGCCAAGCTCTAACGAGCACTTATAACACAAAATTTCTTTCCATCTTAGAAATCATATTTTTAGCACTAAGTCCATAAGATGAATCTTGCTTTTTTCAAATCCTTTGTCCAAAGGAAAATGGTAAATCCCCTACAGCTTCCCAGAGCCTGCAGAATTGTAATACTTTCCTCAAATTATCCAGTTTACAGAAAAAAAAGAAACAGAACCAGTTTTGGTTAAGCTTTCCCCAGAAACATTTAATGCAAGGCCACCATCTCACATAAGATGCTGGAGGCAAAATGTTTTTATAAACAACTAATGCTACAGGCCCTAAGTGCACACAAGAACACCAACTCTGTCCAGCATCATCATAGCTAGAAGGGAGACAAACCCCACAGATTCAGATACTCAAGTGCTAACTTCAAAAATATTTATTCAAATATTTGTCAATAATCTGATTCAGAATCAAGAAGTTTAGAAAAGTGTTCTGAATGTGTCAGTTGGAGGAAACTGGTAAAAAAATGTTATTGCCTTATGCAGAATAATTCCGTATGACAGAATGCAAAGGTCACTGTGACAGAAAGCTTTATAGCACTGTGTTAGGCACAAAATGTACAACAATGCATATAAACTCCTGCCCTTCTTCACACTACTCCTGATTCAATGCTTTGGTATTAACTTTACATTGCTGATTATATATAAAGATATATAAAATTAAATAACGTTAACACTACAGCTTGCACTGTAGTCAGTAAAGGAAGTTTTTGCCCAGAAATTCAAGACCTGCACTGCAACAGAAAGAACAATCAGTTACTTCTCATTTAAACAAATGTGTATTAGATAAACAAAGGAGAGGACATTCTCATATTGGCACGTTATGTCAGATACTTCAAAATTATTCCCATAGAGCTAGTAAAAACTTTTGGGCACACAGAATCTTCAGAAGCTGTAAGTACAAGCATAGGTGAGAGGAGAATAAAACCAGGTCTTAAAAATTACTGGTACTTGTTGCCCAGCTGGTTATTTAAAATTATATTTGTGAAAGACCCATGTCTCCAAACCAAATTTATCAGTGTGAAGATTGACACTACTGCTCGCAGGTTAGGGTAACCGGATGGGACAACCTTAGCTGAGGTTCTCAGATATGGGGAATATCAGTGTATTCTAAAATAGATGTGTGTATATAGATATCTATATCTGTGTGTGTAAGTATTATTTATACACATATACACTGAAATATAATATGTATTGTAAACATTATTATATGTATATAGTATAGAAAGTATATATACTACATGCAATATATAACATATAAAATTATTACATATATATAAGCATTACATAGATAATTCTGCAGGATATGCTACAGGTATATAAAATATTTCATAAAGAGTATATCTGCTATATATACATATATGTAAAAAATTTTGCAGAAGACAGAGGTGATCAGGCTCTAAAAATGTTACTTTCTTCCACTGTAAAGGTAATAAACTCCTTAAAGAGATTACTCTCAAATATTGATAAAGCCATCTGTAGTATATGTGTTGGTGTTGTCATTTGACAGAAACAGATACAGATCCCACTCTCTCATTCAAAAGAATTTTGTTTAGTAGTAGAACAGGAAGGCGAACAAAAGATAAAGACCTTTAGTAGCTCTGAGCACTAATTCAAGCTACCACTACCCACAATAGAAAATAACTCTCTTATTTTCGTTTCCAGCATAAAGGTCTATCTGTATCCAAGTTTAACCTGATTTTACCTATTCCATTTGTAATGTTTGATTTAAGTAGATCTGTTACATTATGTACAGCAAATATGGTAACTCAGCTTTAACTTGATATGTGGCACAAACCATACTCAGCAATTAAACTTCCAGTTTACAATGAATTTTATTTTTATTTTTCCAAAACATCCTGACCTTATACTGTATACTAATAAACCAGTTTAAGTTCTCAAGGTCTTCTAGTCTGAATGGACATTGATCATCAACTTCTACATCAAAGGTTGCCATGAACTTGAACTAAGAAGCAGCAGCTGGCCCTATTGAAATATCTTGTTTTAAAGTTCCTTTTTTTCACTCCCAACTTCATACAATTCTTTCTCCTTCCTCATATCAATGTGGAGAGATGAAAAGAAGATGTACATTTTGGCTGTCTTATTTGTCCTTGATTTAATTCTTCAGGCAGAACATTTTTTTTTGTGTTCTCATGTCTACTGCTATAGCAATTTTATAGGTCTGTGGTTTTGTTAATCTTTCCAGAATGTTTGTCTAGTACCAGTCTGTCCCTCCAATTTTTTAAAGTATGAAAGAATAACAGTTACATTTTTTCTAAAGACAATAAAAAGAAACCAACCACACCAAAGCACTACTTCCTTTTGTAAATGCTTGTGAAATGAAATCTTCTATGTAGAAAGTTGAGGCAACAAATCAAACTCTTCAGGTTTTAAAAAAGCTAAAAGGGGACAATGTTCTCAGCCCAGTTTCCACTTACATCTTATATAACGATTTCAAACTGTGGAAAAAAGTATAAAACCATCTAATTAGATTAGCAACCCTTTACATTTACTGTAGCAAATTATCAATATTAGCTTGAATCACCTTATTTGAATGAAAAGAAGTTCTGTCCTCAGGCCATACAAGTTTCCTCTATGTTAAAAAAAAAAAATCCCTTCCTAGCATGCTCTGTTTCAGTTGTTTATAGAACTGACCACACTGGAAATACGAAATCTTGACTTTTTTTTTCTTTTATTTTTTATTCTTCATAAGGCCATAACATTTTTTTACCAGTTTCCTCCAACTGACACATTCAGAACACTTTTCTAAACTTCTTGATTCTGAATCAGATTATTGACAAATATTTGAATAAATATTTTTGAAGTTAGCACTTGAGTATCTGAATCTGTGGGGTTTGTCTCCCTTCTAGCTATGATGATGCTGGACAGAGTTGGTGTTCTTGTGTGCACTTAGGGCCTGTAGCATTAGTTGTTTATAAAAACATTTTGCCTCCAGCATCTTATGTGAGATGGTGGCCTTGCATTAAATGTTTCTGGGGAAAGCTTAACCAAAACTGGTTCTGTTTCTTTTTTTTCTGTAAACTGGATAATTTGAGAAAAGTATTACAATTCTGCAGGCTCTGGGAAGCTGTAGGGGATTTACCATTTTCCTTTGGACAAAATATTTGAAAAAAAGCAAGATTCATCTTTTAAAAAAAAATAAAATTCTTTATGTGGGTATTTCCTTACAAACATTAAAAGGCATAGGGTTTAAAAGGTTATCTGTGTGCTACACTTAAATAGGAAAAATGGCTTAATGCAGAAAAAACAATATCAGTAGATTAAATTGTTCCCACATACCACATTAATGAGATTCACCTGTTTAAGCAAATCCAGCTGATTAGCACCTGATGGTTTTGAATAAAACACACCTCTAATGTTTAGCAGAGCTAGCTGTAATTTCTTAGAATTATGTTAAGGTAGTGATGGTGTAAGTCTTAAGTACAGCTGGGAGCTTCCCAAAATGTGGTGCATGCAATCTATTCAATACACTTTATATCAAAAGGTAAAGGAGGAAAACCCCCTTCTTATTTTTCTCTTCTTCAGTAGAATCTTTACTGTATTTCATTTCTCTGGAGAGCTTGAAAATATGTTGCTTAATGCATTTGTCATGCTGTCAAACACATCTAGTTCACTTTTTCCCCATTATTTAGACATAAACTAGGCATCACATAGATAGTCGTCAGTTTCTAAGCCATATACTTTCCCTTGTTTCCAGCAGCCTTAGAAAAAGCTGGCTAGAAAGTACTCTGGGGGAAAGCTAAGGTTAACTTTCAAGAGAAGGGATGGTAGATAGGCGAGAGGTATGGAAAGACTAAGGGTACCTGCTACAAAGCATGGTATTCCTTTTGCTTCTCAGCTGGTGCATTGTCCCAGCAAACTCAGGTGAAAGTATTTTGTGGTATCAAGTGATTGGATGGGTAAATAGGGAAGGGACTGGTGGATTAGTGATGAATCCTTTTATCTGTTCAGTAGAGCAATGATATATTTCCAGTAACAGGAAATACACTGATTGCAAACACATACCATATTATAATGCATATATGCCTGTGCAAACGTGCATAGAGTTTAAGCATGCAATTTTGGCATATTTTTATGACACTCTGTGATCATTTCAGTGTGAGTTGAGCTGTGAACAGGTAGGGTATTCATTTTGGTCTCTAGGAAAAAGGTTGTGGTTTTTTGTTTGGTGGGTTGTTTTGTTTTTTTTTTCACATATTATTCTGTGGATGCACCTGTACAATCATGTGTGAAATATATAATGTTACTTTGTTTAGGAGGTAGTCCAAATTTACAATATTAAAAACCTGGAGTCACTGAAAACATTTGATTAAAGGATGCCTAAGGGTATTGAACTTATCTTTACCTTATAGTTGCAGCTGTCTCACACAGTTAACTTTAATGGAAATTTAATTTAACTAATTTTCGTGTAGTGATACATTCATTATGATGTACCTGGCCTCCTATTTTTTTTTTCCTGAAGAGGGGTCAGAGAGCTTGATGTGGAACTACTGCCATATAGTGATCTCTTTTTTTGGTCTATACTCAGAATCTTTATTAACATACCTTTAAATTCCTGGCTTTAATAATAGAAAATAATTAGTAATATTAGTAATAAAAGCAGCTACTGTATATCCATTATGCTTCCCTACATTTTCTGCTCCTATGCACGTCATAGTATTACAGTCTATCAAATCCATAGCAACTATAATCAACATATACGGAAGGATAAGAAGGAGTTTCTATGTGCTTCTCACTCATTTTCCCTTATCCTATTATAATATTTCTTGTCTAATAATTAGTAAACTCTTTGTGTTCACACAGCAATAAACAAAAGCCAGGTCTCATAGCCATCTCTGTAAAATGAATAACTAATTAACAATATTCAAATGATCCCGCTTCCTTATGCAGGTGGTATATTTTATACTCTGTATTCATTGATAGTATTTTGAGGGATAATTTTTTAAAAACTCCAACCTAGCCCTGGTCCTGATTAGTTAAGACAAAACATATTTAAGCAAACATGTACCAAATATATACAAATATTTCATTTTTTATGTCTACAGAGCATTTGGTTATTGACCCACATAAATAATATCTAGATAAATTACATATATATATATATATGAAGGGAGATTTAGAGTGTTAAAACTGTTTTAAAAGAAGTAATGAAGAAGAAAAGGCTACTGTTTTTGTTGCAGAGACCGACATTTGATTATGGCAAAAGAAGGTCAGAAAAAAAGTGCAAAGGGAAATTACCAGACCTTGACAATATCAAAAAGCTTTATTTTGGAGATGGTCATATCCTGTTCTTGTGGCAAAACTAGCTTTAAAAAATTCCATCATGAAAACATTTTAGGATTCCTCGTGCTACTATTTCACATTTTTTCTCTTGGACTCTTCAAAATGATGATGAATCAGCTTCACATGGGAGGTGGTTTTCATCAGATGACTATAGTTTTCTTCTTTCCATTGGTAAAAGCTGCAATGTATCATTAATAATGAAAAGGTCTTTTTAGTAGATCTTGTGTTTATTGCAAATATCTATAAAGATAGAATAGAAAAATAAGTCCATGCTTAGACCATTTGCACTGCCATTTCCAGTTACAGAAAACACGATACTAAAGAGATGAGAAATACTGCATACTTCTATATTTAATAGATATGGGGCACTATGTGATTTCCAATGTTTGTGTTCATTTTTTCCCTTTGTGATCCTAAGCAAGGGGAGTTCTGCTTCTCAGATGGCATTGTCAGAAAAAGTTTAAAATTATCTTTTTCTGTAAAGTTGGCCTGCTGGATGGTATCTCAGGACTCCATTACAAAGTTCTCTGAAGTGTCTGACATGGGCAAGTAAACTCACTCTTCAGATCTCCCTCTTGAAGATAGACAACCGCTCTGCTTGAGGAACGTAGCAGCATGCCTCCACAGCTAATGCTTACAAGCCATTTTTATATCTATTTCTGTTCAGCTGCAACACACATTGCTTTCCTGGCATCATTCCTTGCTCATTTGTGTCCTCAGGTGGAAATAGCCAATTTTAGAGCCCAGAGCTTTCTGAATGCCATGCAGTCATGACTAATTTATTCTTGTAGATAAGTATGCTTCACTACAAGGTATAAATCATGACTGAAAATCTACAGGCATTTGGAAACGTTCCCCACTTTTTATGAAAAAAAGTTCCCCAATTTTGATGAAGGTTTCTAACACAGTTTAATCAAAACATAATTAGAAAATAATCTGTTAAGGAAGCTTATTCTAATAACTTAATAACATTTAGTCATTAAATATTTACATTATATATATGTTAATCTGAAAATGTGAATATATACATCTACCCGCACACACACAAGATATAAACATACACAGATACATCTAATATATATTAAAGGGTAGATCTTTTATATACAAACTATGCAGAAATCACTTTCTGTAACTTTGGGGTTGGGATAGTTTTACATGTAAAGACTGAGAAAAAAATAGATCAAAAAAGCTTGCCTATACTTATAAGAAGGTGAATGAGTTGGTTTGTGAATGACTGCTTCAAACTTCAATCACAATAATTTGTTTTCCTGCAGAAGTTTACACTTCTATATATATATCTGCATGGAGAACGGTTGCTTTTATTTACTGAACTTGGCTTCAGTTATGATGTTACCTGTCAAACTCTCATACCTCAGATATGATATTCCACATATTTTTGAATGTATGAGTACTCTTATTCACATAGAGCATAGAAATATGCAACACTCTATGTAGGAAGCATACTCCAAGTATGTAGAAAAATATGGAGGAAGATTATTTGAACACTGCTTTTTCTTGAGAAATTGGTTCTCAAAACCCCAGCATCATTGCAAGTTTTCTATTCCTGACAGGGAAGAAGATTTCACAGTGCATTGTTTGACCATCTCATTTCACATTTAGTGCATGTTTAAATATTGAGTCCATGTCTGAATATTGAATATACATTGTTCTTTCAGCACAGAAAGCACAGCAAAATGGAGTGGGGAAGGGGAAAGGAAGGAAAGGGAAAAAGAAATTAAAGGAAAGAATACGTCCTATTAAGATGTAAAGTAGCAATCACTAGCATCACTAACAAGTTTTTAAAATGAAGACAATAAAGTATAATAAAATTACTTATATCTGAACTAATATATCATAAATATGATACTCTTGATCAACACAGCACATTCACAAAAGAAGCTATGATCTTCATATTGGCAAAGACATATTAAGGCTTGCATACAAGCATGGTTGTCTCCAATATTTGCTACTGTTTGAGACCTGAATGCAGACAAAACATATTTTCTGTTTGTTCCAGAATTGCCTCTAATTTTTATGGTTAAGTTTATTCCATAGCAACGTAATGTTCCAAGGCATTTGTTCATTCAGCTTCCCAGTAACATTATGAGACTAGATACACTCATATTTCTTTAAATAAAAACAGGATTGCATATACAGTTTTATGACTCTGTAAATTTAAGAAAAACATTAGCAACATGTAGTTTGATATACTTATATTATCAGACATTTTTGTTTGTTTGTTTTTCAATTTCATTTTCTTCTTTTTTTCAGGTAATGAATCTGTGAAATCTGTAATGGTTGATTGTGAGTGGTCAGACAGGAGATATGCTTCTATTTTTTATGCTGGTTAGGTAAATACTTTAAAGCTTTTGGTTCAACATATAAAAAATCACTTTTCTATACAGAAATACTATGCATGCTCTGGACTTTGCACAGACGTATCTGTGACATGCTCCTAGTGCTTTTCAGGGTTCAAATATTGTGTTTTTCCCAGTAATAGCATTAACCTGTGGAGAGAATTTCTGTTGGTAGGAAATGTGAGTACAATGGAAAATGTGGAAATAAAGGAAATAAGCAGTAGGTTATGGTAGCTCTTGCATGTTGATTTTCTTGTAAGGACTGGTGGGGCCTCAGATCCTCCCTTAGGTCACAGAAGCAATGCAGTGGACTGGTTTCACAAGGTAAGGATGAGGCCTCAGTTCCCTTCTGCTCTGGCAATCTGGGTGGAGAAAGAGTAGAATGACGGGTCCAGACTCCTAATTCAGCACACAAAGATGACTCCCCTTGTGTGTATTACCTGCATAAAGGCAAAGCAGAATTATGGTCTCTATTCTAGTCAGCACCTGCAAAGGCAACACCACTCTCAGAATGCACAGCCTACATAGAGGGAGTGAGAGGAACAGCACGTAAAATACAAGGCGTCCCACTAAAAAGTGTGGGGGCATAAATGCTTTCCTATGCAGAGACATACTGCTTTCCTTTCAGGGCTGATTACCTCCTACTTCTTCCTTTTGAGCAGCAGGATACTGCACTGCAACCCACTTGCATGGTGTTCTTTTACGTTTCTTCTTAGTTCTAGGTTCTATGTAGAATTACAGAATAATCAGTCTGCTTTGACAGAATAAACAGAAATGTAATGTTAAAGAGCTTGCCTGCACACACTCACTCCCTAATCAAAATCAATAAGAGACTGGAATAGCTGCTCCCTGCATGTTCCCTGAACTGTGAGACTTGTCTATATGACTGGGCTTGCTCATTTTGATTGTCATATCACATTAATACAATCCAAGCTCGTTTGGAAATTACAGCTAACACAGACAAGTAAGCCAGGACACTGATAACTTTCAGGAAGGAGTTCAAGTTATGACTTCAAGGGCTACATGGTGACTGGTGTGAACTGTGCAAATAAAAGAAATAGAAAGGTAGGACCCAAATAGAGGTTAAAGAGGAAAGGTTTGCATGATTGCTGTCTGTAAGTATGTCACAGGATTTGAGAACCTATATCTCCTGTCAGGAAATGCCTGGGGAAAAGAGGGAGAGAACTACTCACTAGTTCTACATTAAATATAAACTTGCTGAGTCCCCAGTCCATCCTCCTGATGCTGTGCAGATGTTATATGAAGAGGATCAGTGTCATGCAGGTATGCAGCGTTTTTTCTCTGGTCGAGAAACAAAGAAGAACGACTGAGAGTGAAAAACTGGGTTCAAGTTTCCATCTTACCTAACATGCCAGCCTATAGAGATCCAATATTGGAAAGATCTGTAGGGAATAAATCACCCTCTGTCCTTCTATCTCACTGCACAGAGCAAGCAAGCACCATAAAAACGATTGATCTCCAACCTGTAAGCCCTTCCCCATGCAGCAATGCAACCATTATGCCTGTTCATGAAATACGCAATATGCTTTTAAGGTTTTTGGCCAATCTGGAATTTCAGTGTTCTTCAAGGTAACAAAATGGATGTCTATGTGGGTTGAGAATAGTTTATATTTGCATTAATAAGAAACTGCAGCTATGCAACTGAAGGCATCACCAGGCATTGATCTGTTGCAACAGCAGTATAAGTAAGGAATGTTTGTATGAAAATATAAAGAACACAGATCAAGATAATGGGAATAAGATTGCAGTCAGAATGACTGTTCAGGGAAATTTCTGTTAAATTTACAGTCTGATATGTGTCATTATTCAGAATGTTAAGAAGCAGATAAACAACCAAAACTTCTGAACAACTGGTTTTAATTATTTTTATTGTTATTGGAAGGCAATAGCTCAGCATCTCCAGCAATATTTTCAATAGTTTTAAAACTATTTGCAGCATACCAGGTCATCTTTTATCTATGCCACTTAATCAGCAGACTGTAGTATCCTGGCGTGTCTTAGGAGTATAAATTCAATGTACAGAACCAGCTATTGTTTAGCTATGGGACACGGGGAATGCAGACCAGCTTTGTGTGTCTGTGCATCTGTGTGCATGTGTGCACACGTATGTGTGTGTGCACTAGTAAAGACCAGTGAGATGGTCTGTACCAGCAGCTGGAGAGGGGCTGCAACCTCAGGGGCTCGTATGTCCAGCTGCCAGCAACTTGGGAGGCTGGGATTCAGCAACAGCTGCTGGGCAGACTGCTGCAGCATCTGAGCCCAGCTTCTGGAGGCACCCACACTGTACATATGTATATGTATAAATATATAATATATGTGTACACCTGTGTATGTACATATATATTGTATGTACTGTCAATAGTGGACCTCCACTCTACTCAGCCAAGGGGGAGCAGGATGAGGCAATTGGTGCTGTCTCTGCCTGAGTGTCCTGTGTGTCTGCCTGTGACTTGTGTGTCCAGTCATGTATATATGTATACAAGTATATATGGTGTACCTGTGTACGGTGTGCCTGTGCCTGCCTACCAGGAAAACATCTTCAGCCTTGCTACTGATTGAACCTGGCAGCGTGGAACTGCAGCAGCCTTACCTCCCTTATGCTGTCAGACCTGGAATGACGTGCTTCCCACTAACAGTCAATTATAGATAAATATTATGATAAATACTTCAGTAATATACACCGGCACCTATTGTATCAGAGAGAGTCTGAGTAACACAATAAGTACCTGTTGGCAATGGCTATATCAGTAACTTTGCCGTCCTATTTTCTCTGCTGTTAGAGAGGACCATTAGCTTAAATGTGGAAAGCTTGTCTCTTTTTTTTCTGCCAAATAATGTCTGTATGATAATGAAATTGCTTTAGCATCTTTGTATTTTGCTCACTCTAGTGATTTTAATACACTATTGTGAGCATTTCAGGTAGTTTGAATAAGCAAATATTTGTGTAGAATACACAGACAAAACATTTCTGGTTTGCATGGCTGCAAGGCAGATTATAAATGTATTGAATTCCAACACTCTCCTTTCCCCATGTTTCGTCTTCCCTGGTTGAATCTTTACGACTGCTTTTACTTTTTTTTTTTTTTTTNTTTTTTTTTTTTTTTTTTTTTCCAGCACAGATATACTGAATGTTCTTCAGCTTAGTTGGACTCAGTTGCCTTTTATTTCAAATATCAAATCCATAAATTACTGTTCTGTAGAAGCTTTCTAAATGACAGTGCCTGTGGTTTTGCTGTAAAATTATGTCTGGTCTACCACAACCTAACCTCTGAGGTTAGCTCTTAACAGTTTGTTGGATTTTTTCTGTCTTGTTAACATTTTCCACAAGTTCGTAATGATATATGTTTCAGTGATTTTTCTGTGTTACGTAACGCGAGGATGTCTAAGCAGCTTTAGATTCTTAAATATATGATTCTTCATCACTTGCCATGCAAAGGATGGTCTCCTGTCTTTAATTCATTACGTCAGTACTGTTCCTATTTCTCTGAAACATCTCTGCTGTATATGTTGCACAAAGCCAACACAAGTATTTTAAAGAATGTCTAAGTATATTTTCTACTTCATAGCTTTGAACAGATTGAGAAAACAAGATGTTCTAAGTCACTTGAGCAGAATATACTGTTGTTTTGACTGAACACTGTAGCACTTCAAATCTTTTGTAACCCTTCAAAGCTTCCACACCTCCACTTGGCAAAATGGTTCAGGATACCCTCTTTTATCACTGTTCCCATCTCAAAAAAGTCTATAAAGTATGTGTTGTAGACAGTTTCCTACTTTATTAAGAAAGCAGAAGTCACCAGAAGCACTTCTGCTCTGCAGTAGACACTGACTCTTTGTTACAGTGTGTAGAAAAACTATGCAAGCAAACAATGGAGTGAACAGGATGCAATGGAGGGAGAAAGCATCCTATTCTGAGAGCATCTCTCACAATACACAGCCTCTCGGCATTGACAGTTAAATAACTCAGTCTTGCATAAGCAGACAGAGGCATATCTTAGACTGAAGACAAAGCTGATGGTTCTTACTGTAATTCTCTCATACGAAGCAGTAATCAGTCATCAAGTTTCATTTCAAAGTTCCAAAAATATAAGGGAATTAGCTAAGCCATAGGAATACAACATCTATAGTGCCCTCAGACACATGGTGTGAACTTTGAGGTTGTCCTATCCAGGGACAGGAATTGGACTTAATGATCCTTCTGGGTCCCTTCCAACTCAAGACATTCTATTATTCTCATTTACCTAAAGAACATGGACGCAAGGTGATTAATGGAACCACAAGAAATATAGCAATAGCACAATTCTCACCTCTCAGAAGGATCCATGTTGAGGGAAAAGTGGCAAGAAAGGACTTAAAGTGTGAGAATCAGTTTCCTCTTCCATTCGTTGAATAGATCTTTTCTATCTTCCCTTTGTATTAGAAAAGTAGCTTTTATTTTTTTCAACAGAATAATGTACTTTGATATTTAAAATAACTATGCTAGGGACTTAAATATTATTCATGGGATGTCTGTTTCTAAAAGTCACCCATATCTTTGTTTGAAAGTAAGATCTAGCTTTTATGTGCTGTCAGGCCTTGAGAAGTACTTACTACATTATCCTTGATTTTACACATATGTGGTTAGTCTACAATTTCCAAGGAGAACAATAATATTTTTTAAATGGTGGCTGGTAAACAGTCACCATATGTGGTAACTATTAAATAGTCGTAAATATCTGTATCAGGAAGAAACTGTAAATTACTTTCACCTTTCATGTCCATGGATGTCTAGATCTCTCTCTAAAAGCATTCTAGGGCCTGTTGAACATAATAAGGACATGAACCTTTGGAGGGCTGGAGCACCTCTCCTATGAAGACAGGTTGACAGAGTAGAAGTTGTTCATCCTGGAGAAGTCTCCAAGGAGACCTTATAGCAGCCTTCCAGTACCTAAAGGGGGCTCACAAGAAAGCTGGAGAGGGACTTTTTCCAAGGGCTTGCAGTGATATGACAAGGGTGATGGCTTTAAACTGAAAGAGGGTAGATTTAGACTAGATATAAGGAAGAAATTCTTCACCATGAGGGTGGTGAGGCATTGGAACAGGTTGCCCACAGAAGTTGTGGATGCCCCATCCCTGGAAAATGTTCCAGGGCAGGCTGGATGGAGCTTTGAGCAACCTGGTCTAGTGGAAGGTGTCCCTGCCCATCGCAGGGGGTTGGAACTAGGTGATCTTTAAGGTCCTTTCCAACTGAAACCATTCTATGATTATTTCTAGGGTTCTCAGTCCTTCGGTGTTTTAACAGCTTCCAGTTTGTAAAATTATCTAACTTCCCAAAATCCTCAATTAAGAAATTTCAAAATAATACAAATTGACCTTAAGTCTGGACACGTAGAAGCAAAAAAAAAAAANAAAAAAAAAAAAAAAAAAAAAAGATAAAAGCCCCAACCACTAAGCAAGTGCCACTTAAAAGTGGTTTATCTCACTATCTAACTGGAAATTGACTGATGCTGAACTGCAGAAGTCCAGCTGAAGAAAGTATCCCTCACTGAAAACGCAGATGCTAGACTTAGTATCAATAAATGAAACAGATGGACTAGAAAAAAAAGAAAACAAATAAATTATGAGCAGAGTTATGTTAACCATCTTCAAAGCCATATATTTTTAACCTGAAATCTTTAGTGTTGTCCTCATTTTCAGTCATATTTGCATAGTCTTTTACAGAGTTTAGTCACTGCATCCTCCAGATTCTGCAACTGACAATCTCAACCATAAAAAAGATAGATCCAATCTTCCCATGAAAACTGTGGAACGTAAAATAGAAAAGTCTTTTTTATATCTTTATCATCTATTTATGACACTATGATAAGACTTTATGTCAATAAAGTTGTTCTATTCCTGTTAGGAAATCCTGTACGCATTTCATTCTGCCTTCCAAGCTGCCAAAGAAAAAAAAAAAAACCAAACCAAAAACCAAAACTACAAAAGCTGGAAGCTCTTCTTCAGAAAGAGCCAGGGAAAAACTCCTGAGTTTTTAGCCTATTTTCTACACCTGAACAGACAAAGCATCAGGTTTGGCTGGTGATGCCAAATGAGAGTGTGTTGCTTAAGAGTAATCTCAATCCATCTCTGTGCCTGAAATGCTACAAAAATGTATTTGGAGACTGGGAGCCAAATTACCAACTACATTCTAGTACTCTTGCTGGACTCAAGGAGACACTGTCTTTTGCAGACATTAATGGAAACTAAAACAGGGTTTCAGAAAGAATAACCTTTTTAGTGAAGTTTTCATTTAGTAGTCCTGGGAAAAATAGCATGAAACTATTCATGCACATTTTTAGCATTTACAATACCATGAAAACCGGCGTTTCTTCTTAGCTGTATCGATTGCCAGCCTCTGGGTTGTAAAACATACATTTGAATCTATAAATGGAATATTTGATAATGGAAAGAAACATTACAAGTGGGTATTACCAGCTTTAATTGAATTATCTATGCAAATATACATATATAAGTGTCACACCTTCCTTTTGTGAAGGATCATAGATACAAATTGTGCTACTTACTGTGTTTCCTTACAGTTGCTCAACTTGAGCGAATAGAGGTCTTTTCAAGAGGTCTTACTGTAAGAAGTTTGTATGACTACTCCATTTCATTTCAGAATCTGTCATCAGCTGATGTTTCAAGATCAGATAAGAGGCCCGTCAGACAGCTTCTGGTATGAAGGGAACATTTGTGCTACTAGATATTTAAGTAACACTTCCACTGAAGGTTAAGAGAAATATGCTTATAACTTTTATCAGGTTTGTTCTTTTATTGATGTTTCTTTCCCTTGCAGTATTTCAGAAAGCATTATCCAGTCAAGATTTGACCTTTCACAGTTTTCTTCATGAATAATTTATATATATGTGTGTTTCAGGTCTTTAACCATCTATTTTAAGTTGCTAGGAATAACAAATTTTCCATTCAACTGTTTAGTGATGATGGACAGGCATACTGGACCAATGTATTCAAATGCACACAGACAATATAAATAATACAAGTGATTCCTCCTGTGGTACAGCTTCTTTGTCAGTCACAGTGTTGCTGTCACAAAAGAATTCAGGTTCAGAAGTAGTTTATATAATGCAAAATGCTGCATTTTTATTCTAGAAATATGCATGTAAATCAAAAGTGCTTAATTAGGTACAGTTTTTTCCTAAAATCACAAGAAAGCTATTAGCAAATACACTAAAAGAATAAGAAGTTACCTAAAGGGTTTTACTCATGAAGTTTGATGAAATTTATACCCTCATGAGGCATAGGACCGTGATTAAAGATCCATGTTAAGAGCTTTATTCTGCTGAGTTTTCTATTTAATACAGCTGTCTATAGTGATTTAAATGAAATTGGAGCACCTATATCTTCTCTTTTGTGAAATCTTGGACTGCTGTCCTTGCATTAATACCTTTTGCCCAAATAATTTTTTTCAGAATTCTGATGCAAAAGTCATTTTCCCAGACCACAACATTGCTGACTGTCAGTTCTTCTGCCTTACCCCACAGATTTCTCCTCCTCTGCTACATTACTGTTGGTCACTTACTGTCCTTGATCATATGCCCCATTTTATCCAATATCTCTCATTCATTGTCAAGAAAAAATAGGTTCCTAGGTACGATGACAATTTATAAAATAAATGTCAGTAACATTATTCAAGTTTTAAATATCAAGAGTGAAATGAATGTAAGAATTGCACCTTTTACATGCCTGCTGTTTCCTATTGCTTGCTTTTTATAATAGTAGAAACTATTCAATCATGAATTTAAAAAAGTTGCTAGGAATAACAAACTTTCCATTCAACTGTTTAGTGATGATGGACAGGTATTGAGAAAATAAATGTCACTAGGTAAAAGACATATTTGCTGTGTAACTAACTGGGAAACTGTTGCTTGCATCCTCAGCTCATTGTCGCTGGGCACAGAAAAATAAAAGCATAAAAGTGTATTAGCTTTGGTTTATGAACTACCCTTTCGTATTGGAAGACTAGAATCACAAACAAATACATCCAGAAAGATGTTTAGTGTTCACACTGTCTGAGTAACCATGAGAGGTCAACAACAACTGCAGAGAGGTAAAAAACGTTGACAAACATCATTTATTTAGAACAGGACTACCTCCCACAAAGTTGTAATGGAGCACATTTTAAACACTTTGGGACCATTGTTTCTGCTACTAGTACTAAAGAATCTTTTCTGTGAAGTCACACTTGCTTCCAACATTAGAGGCAAGGCAGTACAAATACTTTAAAACTTTCTTTGAATTCAGGATAGAATAAGGATGTGAAAAAAAACCCACTTCACATTTCTGTTCTGTAAGTGAGACTGTGCACAATGACTTTTTGCCAAAAGTATTATGATCAACACATTGATTTTAAAACTGTCGTTTTTACCATAGCTATTATAAAAAAAATAATTAAGCATGTAATCTTTAACTTGCAAGAAGAAAACCTCATGTCAACAGGAGTGAAAGACATCATGACACAGATGGGCCTTTAACAGTAAATCTAATAACCAACGAACAGGCATTTCATAAAATCATAACATTGTTACAAGGATATGTTATGGATACTTTTTTTATATTTGTAATACACACACCTAATAGAGAGCTTCCATAGCTACAGGTTTTATGTGTATGTGCTACCAATTTGGCAAACCCACCTCCAAACTTTAAAATGATTTCATGTTTCTATGGCCTCTTCTGCTTTACAGGGTTTCCCTATACTGTAATGCAGGCAATTAGTGCAAATTTCTAACATTTTGTGGCATTTCTGCTTTGAATGAGCCTATAAGTCTTTGTGTCTAGTATCATGCAAAAGGATTTAACTGCCTTCTAGCTAAAAAAAAGAGTTAACAAAAGACATTGCATGTACAAGCACTATTAACAAGCAGGTAGAGATTCCAGGGAGGGTGTGAAAATAAGAATTTTTAAAAGCTTTATAAATGCACCGTATGTTTTTCTAGTGGTGTTGTTGTTGTTATTGGTTGGTTGGTTAGTTGGTTGGCTGGTTGATGACTACAAAACTGCTTTCATTAGGAAATAATAAATTACTGTGTTTAACAATAGGAGAAACAGAACATCTGAGATACCACAGACTTTGCAGTGATGGTTTTCCTTCTATTTCCTCTGTAGTACACATCAAGTTGTGTCTGAGGAAATAACCTAGACTACTGCCAGTATTACTGTTACCTGATCCAGTATAAGAAATGTAGAAAATAATGTGTCTTGTTAATTGTATAATGAATTCAATAGAACAAGTACCTTACTGAACGTGGGTAATCACTTTATTATTTGACACCAGTTCAGCTTTAATTGGCCATATCATTAGCTTACTGTAACAAAGACACATGTTATTAATGGTAGCATGATTAACACTAAAATCCAGAGAGTGAGACTTTATGCTGACAGGAACAATTTCATGAATTACACAACTCTCCACTGATGCAAATGGAACCTCATTACTTCTAGTAGGCGGAGAGCAATGAAGAGAGAATTGAAACTAAATTTGCCAAATATTATTGGAATTATATAACTTAATATTGAATCTAGACTCCTTGTACTGTGAAACCTATAAAGGCCTGTTAGAATTCCAAATAATAAAAAAAACAAATTAAAGTTTTTTCAAGACGTAGAATTCATATTCCCTCTCCTGGAAACTACAGGAAGTTTTAATAAGTTGTAGGTCACCATTACTTCAGAGACATATAGCCTAATTAAACCTATGATTGAGATAATCCAGACCAACCAGGTTTTCAGAAAGACTAGACCAAATTAATGAAATAATGGCCTTCTTGTTCCTGTCCAGCACCCTCCTCTCATTGCAGCTCAATGGCCATCAGTCCCTGCCCCACCAATGCTGCGAAAGTGCTAGTCTCCAACTCCCCACAGCCCCGCCCTGCCTAGCCATGGACACTGCCAAGTGGGTGCACATCCTCCCCAAACTTGGTCTGCTCCCAGGGAGGTGGCCAGTGCCTGGGGCTGGCCTGCTCCTGACTGAGCTGTTACAGTTCTGGACTCTTGGCTCCCCATCCCTTGGGCTGTCACTGGCCCTTTGGGCACTTTCATGATACCCTCAGTATTCTGTGTCATTCTGGAAAAAAATATAATCTAGAAGAGAAACATTCCCAACTAAATGTGGCTAGAGATACAGTGATGTTGCAAGTAACACAGGAAATCATGACTTCCTTATAAATATATGAACAGTTATATCTCCTTAATGTGTATTTCATATTCTGTTCATGGTGTGAATTTTGCTCATCGCCATGGAGGATACCAAGTGGTCCTCAAGCACAAACCCAAGGATATGTTCCTGTCAGGGAATGTTTCTTCAGAGACCAAGGCTCATTTTATCACAAGGAAGACAAAAATACCAGATATATTCAATTTAAATTAAAAAGTGAACAAAGAATTATCTGTAATTTCATCATGATTTAGCAATTCATTGCAGAACCTATGATTCCCTTCAGCCATGATCAAGGAATCACAGAACGGTTGGAATTGGAAGAGACCTCTGGAGATCATCTACTCCAACCCACCTGCTAAAGCAGGTTCACATAGAGCAGATTGCACAGGTATGTGTCCAGGAGGGGTTTGAAAGTCTCCAGAGAAGGAGACCCTACAGCCTCTCTGGGGCAGCCTGTTCCAGTACTTTGGCACCCTCAAGGTAAAGAAGTTTCTCCCTGTATTCATACTGGATACGAGGAAAAGCAAAAATAACTAATGATTATGTGCAATACAATCATTAATGATAATATAATAATTACTTGAACATGGAATTCAGTTGTATATACAACCAGAACCCCTATTTCTGATTTGAAAACAAGCAGGAAGAAAACATTTTGTTTTCATTCTAGAAGATAAATGCATGTCTGTATGTTTGTGAGCATATATTAGGTTTGAAATAAAGATAGAACTCATCTTGCTAAATTCCAAACTTACATTCCAGCTAGGTGTCTATACTCTTTTTAGAGTCAATGGATAAAAACTGATATTGCTATAAGGCACTGCATTTTATTCTAAAGCAGTAATATAAAAGAGATTTTATGAATTATACCTTATAAGCATGTACTCCACTTATTACGAAGAGAATAGACTACGTGTTCATACTGTACATTAACAAATGTAATTTAACAGATAAATCCCACCTGTAGTGTGGATGGCAGTAGAGGCAAAATCTGTGACTTAAACAGAAAGGGAGAAACCAAACAAGAGTTTTTAAAGATATATCATTGAGACAATGTAAAATAATCTAATTTGCACAGTGGTACTCAGTTGTTATTAGGGAATTGAGCAAAGTCTCTCTTTCCCAGAGAGAAAAGAGCATTTGGCTTTCAGAGCAGTGAACACAGCTCTCCTTTACTGCTTGATGATACCAGCAAGCTAGAAAATGTGACAGTGCCTTTTCCAGATGCATATGCAAATTAGTGGTATAAAACAGAACAAGACCTGACATTGAAATTTCACACTAAGCTTCCTAAAGATTATAATAGTAACAGAATGAAAAATTAATATGTTAAAACTGATTTAAATGTATGGCGTTTCTCACTACAGTATTACCATTTTACAGCAGTTTTCCTTTTGCATTAATTATCCCTGAATGTGATATATGATGTGGAAAAGACGCCTGAAGATGCAAGTGTATTTCCCTTAATTTTTTAATAATTATTTATATTCATTCAATTTTTGTCAATCTTGCAGAATTTCAGGACTACTTACTTGCTCCGGTAATTAATTTAAGGATTATATACCCTCCCTAGACATGATGATTTATACTTTATGGGCATATATAACAGTCAGAATAAGACTTCACAGTCTGCAAGTCCTAATGTAGGGTTGCCAGTGGAGCAGACTCTTTCCAGGTTCCATTGACTCTAGAGAACTTTCTTTAAACAGTCAGTCTGACAGAATGTTTCTTAAAATGTAAATGAAGAATTCTGAGCTTCCATCTTCAGTGTCTCATTTCCCCAAAGCTTAGTTTTTAGTTTTTGCCAACATATGGCTTATTTAATTTGTACTTTTTAGTCTTCTCTCTGCTTTCACTTATTTCAAGTTATGTGAAGGATTCTACATCATTTTATGCATTACTAAAAAAAAAAAAAAAAAAGAATAAAAATTAAAAGAGCAGAAAGCCTTTCCCCTGGAAAAAAAAAGCTATAGGTAGTTCCAGTGTGTAACTCTGGCAACAATGAAGGTGAATTCAGCTGGTCATGTTAGGGGCCAGAACTGCAGCACTACAAAGTTCTCCTGCTGTAATATGACAATATCTATGATTCCGAGGACTAACATATAACCCTGAACAAGGTACACACTTTATAGAGCCGATAGGGTAACTCCATCTATTTTGTCCTGTGTTGTAAATTCTACTGATTCTAGCAGCACTGAAGACCTTTGCTTCTTTCATGGACGTTGTGTTACGAACCTTTTTCTTATTTGAAGTACAAATGACTCCACCATGTATCTATTTTCTAACACCTGGACTGCATGTTGTAGATGTTACAGCTCAAAAATTGTTTTAACATGCCTCAAAATGTACCTTCATACATCAGAAAAATCAGTTTAATAGCATTTGCTCTTGTATGACAGGAAGTGTGCATTACTGTTTGTTTATAATTCTTGTATTTTCATACAACAAAAAGTAAATTAATTCTTTTCTTCTGTAGAAGTTTCAGTCTGGCTTGCATGCCTCAACTTCTGTTTACAAAAAATAAGAAAGTTCTTTGTAGTTGTATCACATCACCTTTTTAACACTAATGTCTATATTTATATGACAGACGTTTTTGCTGGCACAATGCAAAATCTTGAACTGCAAGAGCAACACAATTTTCTCCTTGAGATGAATTTGTATTTTGATTTATTTTTTTCATCTTATAGTTCAGGAACAAGGCCAATAACTAAGGAAAGAGAAAACCAGAAAGAACAGCCTTACTTTTATTAAACTACACATAAATTTTCCTCGTACCTTCTATACACTGGAATTCAATTGCCACTACATCGTACTATAGTCACTTTGCCAGAAGTAGTCAAAGCTGTCACTGGAGGGAACCAGCATTTTGTGGAAGTTCTATGCAGTCTCTCAGGTAAAAGGCAGCAGTTACTGGCAGCACTCTTTCTTACTTGTTGGTAACACATATAAAGGACCTTGCAAAAAGAGCAAGAGATACCAGTAAATTCTGAAAGACCCTGCAGCTGTCTACAGTTTTGCTAACTGTGAAGAATGAAGAAACAGGAGTGCAGTTGTGTGAGAGAGGAACCTTTATCTTTATGTCTTAAAGATAGTTTTACTCCATCTGAAGGGAATACCTTCCTTAAAAACACAGAAAGATCAGAAAGTATAACGTTCATTGAGGAGAATCTCTGAAGCTTCAGCAGCAGCCACATAAATATCAGTCACTGCTGTCTCGTTTTGATAGGCTGCCTTTGTCTGCTCTAAAGACTACCAGTCAACTGGGGACAAAACAGAAATGTCAATGACTGTGCTTGCTGCAGCCTTTGTATCAGATGTATCCCATGACACTATGATGTCTTCTGCAAGGGTCATGACTTCAAACGTATTATAGGCCACATAGTTACGAGTGCTGATATGGAACACAGACAATTAGCCAAATAAACCGCTCGTGTCAATTTTGGGAGGTAAACACATTTGAGCAATTTTGTGTAATGACAGAAAGGCAACATCTGCCTGAAATAAAAATTCTCTATCACCCATCAGATGCACATGAAACTGAAGGAAGTGTGTGGGTTCATTTTTAAGTAGCGGTGGGGAAAAAAATGAACAAACCATTAACAGAAAACATCGTTTGGAGATACAGCCTAAAGCTGCCTGAAAACAAGTCAGAAATTCTATGTATATCTCCCTTATCTCCCACACTGGGAGAAGGGAAATGAAGAATGTGGTAGCCTCACTCTAGCACCTTGACATTTTAAAAAATGACATAACAAATTAATAGTTTAAAAATACCTTCACTCATAAAATAGCGACATTTATACCGGTCTGTACCTTATAAAGTTCAACAGAGTGAAGAAAGAAAAGGAGCTGAAGAGGAGAATGTCAGAATCCCATGTTGCTAGTTTAAAAGGAAAAGCAATCATGATAATACATCATCCCCTTGTGGTCACAGCACAGATGGAGGATCAGGGCATGTGCACTGAGCTCTAACAAAGAAATCGAGGAACTTACACATCAGTACTCAGTATTCTATCTTGTGATGTTTCAACTCTTTATCAGGTTACTTAAAAAAACTCTAAAATGAATTTTGAGCTAGATCAATCAATGCCTGTCATCTCTCTGCTCAGATTCACAAATAAAAGGCAGAATAGATGTTCACAGATATTGTCAATGTATGAATATTGATATGAAATGAATTATTCATGACTAAATAATTTAGAAGTAGAATCAAAAAATCACAAAATAGTTGAGGCTGGAAGGGACCTCTGGAGGTCATATGCTTCAAGCCCCCTGCTCAAGCAGGGCCACCTAGCACCACTTGTCTAAGACCATATCCAGACAGTTTTTGAACATCTCCAAAGAAAGAGCTTCCACATCTTCTCTGGGAGTTGTGTGCCAGTGCTCAGTTATCCTCACAGTAAAATAGTGTTTCCTGCTTGTAGAATGATAAAATGGTTTGAAAGAGACCCTAGACCTTAAAGATTATCTAGTTCCAACTCCCCTGCCACGGGCACGGACACCTGCTTGCTCAAACCCCCACCCAACCTGACCATGAACACTTCCAGGAAGGAAGGCATCCCCAACTTCTCTGGGCAACAGGGATGTTCAGAGGGACCTTCTTGTTTTTCAGTTTGTGCCCATTGCCTCTTATCCTGTCACTGGACACCACTGAAAAAAAATCTGGAATCTGGCTGTGCCTTCTTTGCAGCCTCTCTTCAGGTATTTGTACACACTGATAAGATTCATCCCGAACCTTCTCTCCTCTAAGCTAAGCAGTCTCAGCCCTCTCAGCATTTCCTTATAGGAAAGGTGCTCCAGTCTCTTAACCATTTTGATGTCCCTCTGTTGGATTCTTTCCAGTATCGATAGCATAGACTCTTTTTCTGAACTTGTGGTTTAGTATTTCCTTGTATTTGTTTATTGAATTTCTGCAGATCACATTAGTTTTTTACAACTTCATGGCTCTGTGGATTGTTCTGAAATACTAGTAGAGTTAACAAGGTTCCCATGGGAATCCAGCCACACAGTTTGTAAAATGCATAGTAGTTTATACTGTTTTATCTGTTCCTTTTACTCTGTGCTGTGGTCAGCTCTGAAAATATAACTAATCCCTGCTCAGTCAAGTAACAGGAATATTCACAAAAGGCAGCTACAGGGAGGAACATCTGGAGTACATGTCCTCACTAGAATTTCATCTAGAAAACGAAGTACTAATATCAGCTATGTGTTGTATTGGTCAGCAACTAGCATCCAGTGCTAAAAATGGATCAAACAGCTTTTCTAGGAGTGCCACAAGGCTAAAATGAAGACAGTTTTTCCAAAAATCTTTTGCACATCATCAGCTGAAACCTTCTTTTCACAATCAGTGAGAGGAAGTGTTATTCAAACAGTGTTTCAGATCCACCCCCCAAAACCAAGCCAGGAAAATTGCCAAAACCAAAACAAAATAAAACTAAACACACACACACACACAAAACCCCCCAAAACCCCACAACACCTTACAATAAATAATTAGATTTGATCCATTTCAGTGATAATAAAAAAACACACTGAAGTGGTCTGAAGTCTGCAACAAGCAGGAGGAAACATCAAGTGACTGTTGGCTGTCTGCAGGAGATGCAATAAAATGAGCTGATAAAGCCTCTGAGTCAATCAGCTCTGCTCACCTATAAGCCTCAGAAAAGTGAATTGTGGGGATAGAGAGCAGTGAAAAATCGAACCAAAAGAAAGTCCTGATCTAACAAACTTGAAGAAGAACACCAGGGGAAATGAAGGACTACGAGAATTCAGGAGACGCTCCTATGGCAACACTCAAAAACTCATCAAACCTCATTTAACCACAGCTCTGCTTCTCTGCCATAGATGTAGAACCAATTTCACATATGTATATTCTGTAGTTCTTGATAACAAAATCACATGTTCATTGTGTCATTTTCTTTATAGTTTGAAGCATCATGGTAAGGAAGAATTGCTGTTCACACTCTTTGTAGGGGCTTTCTTGTCCATCTCCTGTAAGAACCAACTATTTCAGACCACCTGTTACAGAACAAACTAAGCTAAGACTTTCATAATTGCATTTAAACAAAAATAAAATGTCCATTTCAAATGCAACTGTTTACTGTTACGTTCGCCAAGCCCTATGTGTTATTTTAATTTGTAAAATAATCACATTAAAAATGTGATGCATCCAGTGGAAGGAGAAGGAAAAGGAATTGGAGTACCACAGTAAAAATGTTATAACACTAAGCTTTATTTTAAGGAGTGAAAGCTGCTTATCCCTCTCTCCATTCAAATTTTTCAGCTGGTATCTCGAATTACATTCAAAAAGCATAAAAACACAAAAGCATGAAAATTTGCAACAATCATTAATGAGTAGTTCTTCTGAATACACATTTTATGAATGAATAGTATCATTTTAATGAATAGTATCATTTTATGAATGAATAGTATCATTTTAATCAGCTTCTGGTTTTGCAGGCAGTCCTGGTTGCTGTCATATTGCTTCCATGGAATTATATAGACATGTTTGTGCAAGAAGGTTTTACGAGGGTATCAAAAGATCAAATAAGTTTAGAGATTAAATTTCCTAAGGGTCAAGGCTCACAAGGACAGAAATACTGCCTTAAAAAACGTAACTGGTAAAGCAATGTATGAATCAAGAAAATCTATAGCCTATATACATCAGAGTATAAATCAGGAACAGTATTTGTAAAATCAACAAGACTTCTGTCTGCTCAAGAACTCTACTTATTTCCTACATAAATATTCAAAGTATAAAATAAAATTATGCAGCTGATTTTATCATCAAACGTAATCAAGGAAGGAAGACAAGCATCTTCAGTCAGTTGCTACCTCATATCCTCCTGCACAGCTGAGATGCATGCACATTTGTCATATTTGATAACACTTTCTATCCCTTGAGCTTTTGTTAGTGTTGAGATATGATCCTTAGAAAATCTGACAATGTCCTATGAGAAACTTGTCTCTAATTTCAAATGTGCTTGCAGGTAAGCCAAATTAATGTGAACGCACATATTTGACCTTCAGCAATTTTGGAGACATTTTTACGTTGTCTTCAGTGTTCAGAATGTACACAAGGTGCAATGGCAATTGCATTTTCTTTCTCAAGATCCAACTGGTCAAAGTAAAGCTGCATGTTCGATGACAATAAGGCTGATTTATGATTTCCTAGTATAGCTGTGTATACCAAAATTTCTATGAACAATACAGTTTTACCATGAAGAACCAAATCAATGTGCCTGCAGTGATTATGTTTCAGTAGTAGTTATACCCTCTGTCCTATCTACACAATCTTTAGCTTTCTCAGTTCTTGAGCTCACTAGTTTTTCATATTTCAGAAGGCAAAAAAACCCAATAAAACTTCACCTATTCCCAGCACACACAAACGGCCTGAGGTAAGGAGAGGCTTATTTAACAAAATCATGGCCCAGTTAGTTAGTATCAAGAGACAAAAGTCAGATGCTTGCAGTTCCAGGAGAATCACATGTCATAACTTCTAAAATATTGTCTTTACTTCGAATGATAAAGGATGGACAAATTATCAAAAAATGAGCATAATACTGTTTCTAGAAGGACATAGTCTGGTAAGAAAGTAAGAAATCAGAGACTTCTTAAAATCCAGATCTTATATTCTTGCAGCACAAAAGCAGCGGTATGGATGAAAGCTGTAATGCATATATGGTAAAGAAAACATGAGCAAATGGAGGTGATTTGGTCGGGCTAATGTCTATATTGACATAAGCCAGAAACAAGCATACACAACAGTACAGACAGAGGACACAGACAGAGAGTTTGTTTTTTCCCATCTGAATATTTCAATCCATTATTTTTCCTAATGGACAGAACTGTCACAGTAATAATTCTTCCATAAAGAAAATTATAAACATTCTTTTCCTCAGCAGTAGTTCATTTGCATAGACCCAAAACTGTATTTAAGGACAGGGACCTGTTGGAGTGAATCCAGAGGAAGGCCACAAAAATGATTAGAGGGCTGGAGCACCTCTCCTATGAAGACAGGCTGAAAGATTTGGGATTGTTCATCCAGGAGAAGAGAAGGCTCCAGGGAGACCTTATAGCAGCCTTCCAGTACCTAAAGGGGGCCTACAAGGAGTCTGGAGAGGGGCTTTTTACAAGGGCTTGCAGTGATGGGAAAAGGGTAATGGCTGAGAGTAGATTTAGATTAGATATAAGAAATTCTTCACCATGAGGGTGGTGAGGCACTGGAGCAGGCTGCCCAGAGAAGCTGTGGATGCCCCATTCCTGGAAGTGTTCAAGGCCAGGCAGGATGGAGCTTTGAGCAACCTGGTCTAGTGGAAGGTGTCCCTGCCCATGGCAGGGGGTTGGAATTGGGTGATCTTTGAGGTCTCTTCCCCCCTAAACCGTTCTATGATTCTGTGATTCTATGATTCTATATTTCAAACATGATCACATTTATGTGTACAAAACATTTGTAAACTGCCGTGTTAAAATATAATTGTCTTTTTAAACTGACGTTAAGAACAGAGTTTATGCATCATAAACAATGAAATATTATTCCAAGTGGTGTTTCATGGCATTCCCACAATTAATCTAATCCAAAACAAACCAGGCCTTTTTTTTTTTTTTTTTTGATACAGGTTATAAACTAAAATGCTTACACTTGAATAGTCTTGAACCTTGCTCTTTAAACGTGAAAAATGATTGTACTTCAGAACACTCACTGGATCATTTGACACTGTGGTTTGTTATGTCACTTTGGGACACATGGCTTTTGTAAACAGCTCGTCAGGTTGAGCTTAAAATAAGTAGCTGTTATTTCTCTCGGGTGTATTTCTGATGCCTACCTTCCCTATTAAACTCTTTCCTGAATATCTGTATAGAATATATTGACTACAGATAAACTTCCCTTTCTCAAGTGTAATGTAAGTTTTACCTAAAATAAAATACTTCTAGTTGCTGAATGTCCACTGATTCTAACTCATCCATATGGCCATTATCTCTTTCAAGTGACAAGTCTGCTTCCAAGGTCCTTCCAAGAAAGATCTATGTCAGTCAATTTCTCCCATTTTTGTGAATGTTCTTTAGTATGGGGCAAAATTCCTGGCTTTCCTCTTGTCCTTTTTAGTTCCTCTCTGCAGTTCTTTTTATTCCTCCTAGTTTAAGTTACTGGGGAATGGCAGACTTCACAGAACCTGCTGAACATTGTGTGGAAAACACAAAATATTTTCTGGAGTCTTAGAAAATAGTTTTATCCAACATAGGGGAAATATGAAGCTCTAGTGTGAAGCCAGCACTGAGCCCAATATTTAGCCCATGATGTTATCAGTGAGAGAAAAGACAGCTTTTTCGTTGTTTCACGCTTTTACTTTCAGTGTATGACCTGATGCATAATTCAGAGAGAAAGAAACCAATAGAAAATAATTCCATCATCAGATCTTCTACACAGTGCCTACTGAAATAGACATAACCCAGTCTGAATATTTTATACAGAAACGAATCACTTAATAATCCATCACTTCACCCTGTCAAAGAGCTGCCTGAACTCTTCATTTTATCTCCCTGAAAAATAACAGCACAACTCTTGTAGTTTGGTGAAAAAGACCACACAACTGGGCCATAAAACACAAGAAAGTAAGTCACATAAATATTTTATAAAATCATGGAACATAATTTTTAATTAGATTTTGTTCCTGAATATGTTTCCAACAGATGTAAAATTAGTTTATCAGCTCCAGGTCTTTAGGATATCCTAAATTCTTAGCATATATTGGGAAATAAGAAATAAAACACAACCTTCTATTAGTAAATTGTTTTCTTTCCTCAGGCTCTTCTCTTGCAAACTAGAATCTATTTAACACTACTTTACATTAAAAAGTAATTTTGTAGCTGTGAGCGAGCATATCTCGTCACAATTCTGCTCAAATAACAAAAGCTTTGATGTTTCTAATGTTTCAATCACCTTGCAGTTGTCCTAAACCTCCACAATCAATGTACTCTCTCTCAGGTTAATGCAGCATACCCATTTAGTTCTTCAATTATAAACTGGAACATATTGCATGTTGATACTCCTGTAAGCAACTCAAAATAGCTCGCAGGTATACTGATGTACAGCACTCTTAACAAAATCCAAATGTCTTGATATGTCACTGCTGAAATTCGTTGAAATTTTGCGAGTTTATGCTGAGACCAAGGGTTTTCGTTTTTCCACTTTTCATTAGATTAGTTTTTCCGTTTTCCAGTTGACTATTAAAAGTTGTGGTCAGTTGTTCGAATATTCACTTTTTCTTTTTTTTTTTCCTTCCCCCTTTGATCTGATTAATTTCTAATTACATTTTTTGTAATCGAAAAACAAACAAACAGACAAACAGAATAAAAATTAAAAAACAAAACAAACAAAAAAACCCACAACAAACAAAAAAACCCCAGACACAAGTAAAACAAAACCAGCCAACCAAAACAACCCCAATCAACCAACCAAAAACTACAAACCACAAAAAGAACCGACCAGAACACAACCCAATCCAAATCAAAACAAAAACACACAAGAAGCCACCAGTTGTTTCTATAGCATAACCTAGTAGCAATACACTTGACACTAATGGAAACAGCTCTCAACTAAGAGTCAGTACCCCAGTTCCTGGTGCTAAGAATAAGAGAAGGGGTATTCTCTTTGGTACATCCAACTAGAAAAAAAAAAACTTTGTGGTTATTTTCTAGCAGTCCTGTCACACCCAACTTGTTCACAAATTTATCAGTTTTCATCTTAAAATGATTTTGTTTGTTTGCCTTGTACTTCTTCCATTGGAAGATTATCCTGTAACCTTACTCAGTGTACTTTCTTCTTCTTTCTCATTTAAACATATTTGTGCCCATATCATTAAATGTTATCTCAAGATCCTTCTGCTACTGAACTAACTGCTTTTTTCCACTTGTTTATCTCTGCAGGTAACAGACCAAAACCCCTCACACTTAATTTGTGCTACGTTAAACAAGCTACTATTTTTCTGGGTAATTTTGCTCACTTGCCTCTCTTTCTGTGACTGACTGTGCTTCCTGATTCAGGAAAATACACGGTAAATATGAGGAAAAATGTGGAAAACACAGGGTAAACTATGTTAAAAGTTATTGCCAGTATAACCGACACAACATTTGTTCTACTGTTGCCAAATTTCTGCAATAGTCTGCAGAGAAAGCAACTGTCATGACCCCTATAGTTGACTCATAGGTTCTTAATTCAAGGCAAGTTGACCTGTTGTTCAGGTTATTCAGTGATGACTTGCTCTATTAAAACCTTGCCCAGGATTTAAGTGGTTTGTCCTTTGGTGCACTACAGGCTTTCTCTTTACAAAAGATACATGAATGCAACTTAACAGTTTGTGTATAACCTATGTGTTTCTGCGTGTGCCTCCTTCACAAACAGTCTGAAGTTGTGACAGTTCATAAGGGCAGTGTAAAAATCTCCAGAACACGTTCTGCAGGGGACTTCATACCAGTATTTCATCAGATGGTGCTAATGGAAAAGGACAGGCTAAAGACTCCTCTGCTGCTCTTGTATCTTGTACTTGAACGCAAAATGGAAGCCTGCTTTTTCCATTCAGCAACAGACCTGTGCTTTACTGTAGGCAGTTCCTAGTTTGCTCACCTGTATATTAGCCAAAACAGCAGCCATCATAGAACTAGTAAATTCTCTCATTGTTTAAGATGCTAAATGAATGGAAGTCAAATTAACTCAAAGGTGAGTGGCATGGTGTTCCTCATGCTTCTTCCTCAACCAAGAACACAGCTGAATGCTTTGTATTTAACCTTCTCAACAGCTGACGGTACTCTGAGATGCAATCAATAAAAATGCAGAAAATAATAGTAGTAATTGAAGGTCTGTTCCATGGACACACTGAACTAACTCAGTTTTCACAACAGTTTATCTGGTCAGCAGAATATAAGAAGAACAATGTGGCCAGTATCATGTCTGACCACCCCTGACATCTCCCTCTGTCCTGAAGATTCAAGTACTCACTTATAGGATGGGGTTTTTTTTGTGGTAGAACTTTAGATATAAATCCAAAACAAAGTTTAATTAGATACTTTCCTTCTATCACTCTAACAAGTAGAATTTAAATTGAATGTCTTTCGCTATCGATATGAGTATCTGAACAAACTCTCCAGAAATTACAGGACAGCTTTATTATCCATGGGAAGTTGAGTAAATGTTTCAGTTTCAGAATAAGGTTAAAAATAAATAAACTACTGACAAGAAGAGTAGGAAGGGGAAGAGAGAAAGCTAACACTTACTGAAGAGTAATTATGAAAAACTGGACCAAACACATGCACTATACCAGAAAAGGTTCTAATTCTTTCCAGAGAAAAAAGAGCTTGGATCAGAAGGAGGGAAGGATTCTGTACTGCAATACAAGTCTGTGTTCATTATCTCCTGGTCTGCAGCCCTATTTCAGGAATAAGTTACCAGCATACTCAAAGCAGGTATATGGGACTAATTTTGTTTCTTATAATCAAATTTACAACAGTTACTGTTTCTCATTCTTTTTCTACTACTGAATCTTCTTATACCATGCTGAAGTGATACCCATAAATATAGCAAAATAATAAAATACTTTGTTTGCAATCTAGTAAAACACATACACTTCCCTCACCTGTCTGAAAACCGTGGTATGGAACTATTCCCCTCACTTTTTAGTATAAGCTAAAACTTCTTGCAAAAAAAAAAATTTAAAAATAGCATATGTGAAATAGAATAAAACCACTCAATTCTATCATACTTGGACACTTTGTGTCAATATTAGAAAATAAGGTAAATGTCTCACTGCTTTGGAAGTGGGGAATTAATTTTTATATTGATTTTCTCAACAAACTGAGACGATGCTTAAAGAATTTCTCCTTTAAAGTTCTAATCTTTAAAATCTGATTTTTATTTTTTTTTAGTTTGTAGAAACGCCATGCTCTAGATGGCAAAGAGGTATTTCATCATACCTTTTTTCTGAAATACTTCATACAACCTGGTTCTAAACACTTGGATGAGCAGCCTCTTCACAGCATTAAATATTTCAAGGGACTATTCTTGCATTTAAAATAACTGACATGTTTGTAAATTAGGCTTAAAAAAAGGACACCAAAGCCTGCCTATTGATTATTGATTAGAGTTGAACAGAGAGCAGTTTTTGAAGGTACAGCTACTGTTATTTCTCTCTTTTTTTAAATTGGGAATGAAGTGAGCGTAGATTTGTAAATTCTTGTCAATGGACATTTTGTCTCATCCCTTCTTCATTCAGAACCCACCCCACCAAACAGTCTGTTTACAACAAACACACATTTCCTCTCAAAGAAGAAAAAGTATTTATTCTTAAATGCTTAGTAGGATATAAAATCATTTTGTGATGGTTTTGGTTTGCGTTTTATGTCTAAATAAAAAATTCTAATGTACTGAGATACTGACGTTATTGCTACATTAGTAATGAGCTATTTTATGAATTAATGTGGAACTGAATGGCCTTATTAAAACTCAATAGTAGCATAAGAAGCCATGTGAGTTCAGTATATTTATAACAATTGACAAACATATTAGGCATCTGGCAGTGTTTTAGTAAACCCTTTTGCTAAGCTCAGAAATAAAGAACTACATTTTGTAGGACTGTTAAAATGAAGAATGCTTGCTTTATAGGGTATTGAAGTTAAAGTTGAATGACTTTTACATATAAGCAGAAGAAATATGAACCACTTGAGACAGAAACTCAATGTATATTCAAACCTAATAGAAATAAATTAGTATTTCAGAAAATGAAAGAAACAATAAGAAGTGTTAAAACCTGTATTCTCAAAACTGACCAGAGAAAGGAGAAAGCAGTGTAACCATGAAGCTAAAGATTTGCAGTTCTATTGAAAATATGAGTATATGCTTTACTAACAGAATTGAGCCAAGACTATTCCATAAAAGGGTTGTATCAATGTAAGAACGAGAGTAGCCATTTAGAAACTAAAGAAACTAAAAGAGAGCATTTCACATGTCTGAATTTTGATTAAAAAAGAAATCATTACACTTGGCCTAGTAACTCTGGTAATGAATTGTTTAATACTTAATAAACCTTCTCTGAGGCCAGAGAACTCATGTAATGAGAAAGAAATGGGCCAAAACAGAATTTCAGGGCAGGAGTATTTTGTTCTTACACATTATTTTGATTTCTGATCAAAACTTTAGACTATCATAGGTTTTTTTTTTTATTTTGCCCTTTTGTCTTCCTTCAGAAAACATTAAGGATATTTATTAAGCCTTTTAAAATCCCTCTTAGAAACAGAAGCCAGGGATATCCTTTTGAAGAGACTGGTACACAAGAAGAAAACCTGCATTTGCCAAGAGTACAATGTCAGTGGGTATGAAGGTGTAACATGCACAGTTTGGAAAACTTCGCACCACAGAAATCAAATTCCTGGAATAGAAGGACTGTTACAGAAATAATGGACGTGAGAAGCCTTGAGGTGGGTTATGTCAACTGCGAGAACAAGGGCTACCTGGATAGACCTGGAGAAAGAGGAACCAACCTGAAAAGGTGAAGGAACAAAAATGGTCTGCAGAAATAAGAAAATTTTCAATTATGTTTGCTAGAAAGACAAGGTCTTGGAAAGTCTTAGGCAGAAAAAGACTAAGGGAATGTAGAACTCCAGCTTAGTAAACACTGGAAGAAGCTAAGCCAGAAGAAAAATACTTCAGGGCTCTGCACCATGATAGGTCACTTCAAAGCATTCTGTACCTGGATATTTCTACCGGCCTTGGTTGGGAGCTTGAGTAAATCCACAGAAACTGCCGTATTTTCTGTGTTCATTCCATATCTCCATGTATATGACTTCTATAGAGCCTATGATTTTATTTTTTTTCCTCAGAATAAGAAAGATTCCTTTTTGTTCAACAGGTATGATTGTTATTACAGTGGAATCCAGGCCAATTTATGAAAATCAGAATGCATTTAGTTTTCATTACTAACTGCAAAATTTCACATTATTAGCTTCATTCATTGTAACTGTGTTCTATACTTCTTAAATTACTCCTTTTAACTACAAATCAAACTAGGTTTTGTTCAGTGTGTCTTAATAACAAGACCTTTCTAGTCCTTTTTCCTTCCCAAAAGAAAAAAGACAGAAGTAAATCTAATTTTAAACCATTTAAATCACCAATTTAAAAAAAAAAAAAAAAACACATCGTTGATTAAGACACTTACTATCATTTTATTCTCGAAGTACCTAAAGTAATAAAGGCTAAGTCAAGTTACTGTTAATGTTCCTAGCCATGCAGTTAGATGACAAATGTAGAGTGGAGTTCAACCAGGTTTTCCATAGCATTAAATGGCCAATTCTGCAACTGAAATAGGGTCTTTTGAGGTAAAGTGTTGGTATATCGGGCAACCAACTGGAAATATGGTAACATATAGGTGGACAACAGTTTTTAAAAAAAAGTTTTTAAAGTTTCATTTTGATTTGAAAAAGGTCTTATGTCGTATTCCTTTGCCTGCACAGATTAAGCCTACTCCTATAAAATGTTTATTGCAATGTGAAAAAACCACAGTCGTAAAGTGGCTGTGCAATGGAGAGAAGCCTCACACAATTCAGGATTGTAGTTCTACATTATTCCTTTTGTGCTTACCTGCATCAATGGGCATCAGAGGGGATGAAAAGAAACCTGAACTCCAGTCTGTACCATTCTCTAAGCAGGAACTAAGCAGCCCTTTATTTATACCTTCCTAACATGATCTACGGTTAGGTCACAGTCCCTTTCAGTTCAAGGTGTTAGAATGCAATTGCCTGTGCAGACTGCCTCATCTCTCACTTTGAAATCAAAGGCTTAGACATTCAGGATTCAAACTGGAGAAGTTTCAGAGAATCACAGAACCATTTCAGTTGGAAGGGACACTCAGGATCATCGAGTCCAACCATAACGGTCTCCTAATGGTGGTGTGTGTTCTGGTTTGGAGAGGGACAGCAAGTCAGAGGAGAAAAGATTGTCTTTTTTTAGATCAGCCTTAAAGCAGAAGGAGACCCAGAGATCAGCAGACCTAGGGAAGATAACGATACTCTGAAAAAAGTCAGAGAGTGGCAGTTCCAAGTCAGGCAGCAAAAAAGTGCTGGAAGATAAATTGGAAAGAGGTGCTGTCCTGCCAGCCTCTCAAACCAATGCCAACATTACCACAAAAGAAAAGTTTGTGGAGGACTGACTCATGTGGGAGGGACTCCACGCTGGAGCTGGGGAAGAGTGTGAGGAGACTTCCCCCTGAGGAGGAAGGTGCAGCAGAGACAAGGTGTCCACAACCCCTGTTCCCCATCCCCTTATACCACTTGTGGGGAGGAGGTAGAAAAAATAAGGAGTGAAGTTGAGCCTGGGAAGAAGGGAAAGTGTTTTTAAGATTTGATTTTATCTCTCATTATCCTACTCTGGTTTGATTGGTAGTGAATTAAACTCATTTCCCAAGTTGAGTCTGTTTTGCCCATGACTGTAATTAGTGAGTGATCTCTCTCTGTCTTTATCTTGACCCACAAGTCTTCATTATATTTTCTCTTCTCTGTCCAGCTTAGGAGAGGAGTGATAGAGCGGGTTTGGTGGGCACCTGGCATGCAGCCAGGGCCAACCCGTCACAAATCTTCAACTGGAATTTAGGGAAAGGGCCAGAAACTACGTCTACTACTTCTACATGTCTCTGAAACATAAGGCTTATATAAATTACGTGTTGAGTTTTTCCTCTTGGCATTGAACATTTTTTTTTTAGTCTTTCCTGGAAGACTGGACAACTGGTAAAGAAGCAAAGGGAAGATTCAACCCTTGAAACCTTAAGCACTTCAAATATGATGTTAATTTTCCTGAAGGACATATCCCTGCAGTGAAACAGTGAAAACAGAAAATTGAGGGATAGCACTATTGTGACTATTTAAATTTAATAATTTTGTTTGGTTTTGTTAATGTTGCTTAATCTGAATTATCGCCTAATTGTTAAGGGAAAGAAATTTCCCTCTTTGATGTTCATCTCCTGGCCCTTTCACTTTTGGACCTAAAGACTCCCAGAACTGTTCTTTGTGTTTCTGAGAGGCTTATAGAAAAAACAGAGAAGATGATATTTTTTTCCTTTTGCAGATTTTAAAGTAAAATCCCAGATTTAAGCAACAAATATAACTCAAAGACACTATGTTGTCTCCCCTATACTCCCTTCCTGACTACATTGTGGTAAAACAAGAAAGGTCACATGCTTAGATTGCTTCCTTTGCCAGTCACCTTTCATCAAAGCAGGACTGGAGATTTGTTTGGGGTTTTTTGTTTGGTTTTGGTTGGAGTACTTTTCTGTTTTGGTTTTTTTTTTTTGGTTTGGTTTGTTTTTGTTTTTGTTTTTTTTTGGTTGGTTTGGTTTTTTGTCTATTGCTGAACTAAAACTTGTGCTTTAAACCAATCTAACATACCTCACTTATGTTCTCACATGAAATCAGTAACCTCATTTAAAATGTATGTCTTCATATTGTATGCCCTTTGGCATTATATCATTGCATTCCAGGATTTTCTTACATGAAATAACCGAACTTGTAAGAAACTAAAGACTTTCTAGGCACAAGGAGTGAGATCCTCTATTTGGATCAAGCTTAGCTGTACTGGGGATGATTCAAGCACTCAGTACAAGTAGAAATCCAGGTATCATATGGCTACTTCTACATGGGCAGATATTGGCCAGGAGCATGCCTGCAGCAAGAAACAGTTGTGCTGAGAATATGATAATGTGTTTCAAATATTTCTGCTGAAGACTAACACTGGACTAGTCCAAAGCTAATGAACTGAACACCCACTAATAGCTGGAATGTAGTTTCCAGTTGAGTTTCATCCAAATGAAATCCGGTTTGTGTACTCCTGTACCACACTCACACAAACCAAGGCTCAGTAAGCTTTGATAATATCAGGAGTTTCACTTCAGAAGTGCATTTCTGATGCAATACAAACACATCTACAGGGATGCCATATAGGATCTATTCTACCCTTCCTTGACACAAAAAAATGGGATCTTGACCAAAATGGAAACTGTGGGCTGAGGATTTGCTTCTCCTGTGCCTGAGGAATCTTACAACGGACACGTTGTATCCCTAAAAATGCCCTTTCAGCTTTAGAGAATTACCATTCTAGGAGCTTAATGAACTATAGGCTGCATCCGTTTAACTGACAGTTTTTCATGAATTTGCAGGATGAAGTTTCTGTTGTGCATAAATGCAAATGAATACACCAAAGCATCTGGGAAAATGTATAACTTCTTAGAATGTATTAATATTTTATATAAGGTTCCAGCAATTCTAAAGCCACGAAAAATCTGGGCCTAGCTACACATACTAGTAAATATTACAGAATAAAAATTAAAATACTACAGAGTGGAAATTAACAAATACCATGACATGGCTCTCCATTCTCACGGGAGTTGTTTGGGTATTTTCCTGCTGCTCGGTGCCCTGCAGCTATTTGTTTCCATTTACAAGTCTCAGTGTGATAGAGTCTTTCAAATTGAGCTGCTCTACAGTGCTGTCAGTATGCAACCCTCTCAAGAAAAAAAAAAAAAAAAAAGATATCCCAGATTAAGTAAATGACCACTTGTACTTTCAGGACTTCCTGCTTAATTCTAGATGTGTTACTTCAATGTCCTGATCCTTGCAGTTAAATCAAACAATAATTCCACTACAAAACAATGGTCAGAATATACGCAGGAACATGAATTCTTACAAACTCCATGGATGTTCTAATTCACCTATTATTTAAATCTTAGTTGAAATATTATATATTATATATATTATATATTTCAATATTAGTTACAAGTATAATTATTGGCTTGTTTCAGACTTGAGGGAATGGTATGTTTAATTTGGATATTTCAAAGAAGATTCTGGCATACAATAAACTCCCATAAATGCCATCCTTATTAGGAATGTTTCTATGAACCAGAACTCAACTATCATCAATACTTCAGGAAAGGGACTGGTATATGGCATAATGAGACAAGTCATCAGGATGCTGCAGGTCAGAAGGATACTATAGAGTGTTTGGAAGCAGTTCATTCATGATGGTGGGAAACCTGGGCTTCTCAGTGGTTTCTTTGATGACAACAGGGTGCTAACATGCACAACATACACATAATTGCCTTACTATTTGCTTGGTTTCAACAGTGAGCTGGAAACACTGTATGAAAAAAGTAACATAAGCACTGCTAACAGAAGCTTTACATAGTCACAGTATAATATCCTTGCAAACACATTTGTGAGCATATATATGCATATCTATGATATATGAAAAACTATAACACAAACATTTTGATAATTCTTGATGTGCAATATTCCACCAGCTGAACACTGATCAAGCTATTGCACAAATATGTATAATAAAGGGACCCCAAAGATGTGCTGTTCTCTGCACTTTGCGCAGTCTATCCCTCCAAATATCACATTTACATTTCCTGCAAATACGATTATAATACTTACTATTTTATATATAATCAGTCTGCTCTGTATGCAATTGTGCATACGTACTCAAAGTGAGATTTCTGTTAAGGTACTATCATACACATTTTGCTGCTTGGATTATCTGTAGCGTGTATACTAAATCAAAATTATGCTGCTGTTTGATTTGTAAACTGGAAGCAGTTAATAAATAAGTAATCTAAAACTTCTATAGAGTTGTTGATTATTTTTACTTCAGGTTTTAAGAAGTAAGTTATGAACCTCCTCCTCTTACCTATTCCCTGTGCACGGTGCTCTGTTGTAAACAGTCCTGGCAGTTATTCAAGTCTGGTCACATCTATTCCTGGTAACAAACCAGCACATATCTGTCACTCCTTCTTTCCCCTGTGATCACCTATTCTGACTAATAATTCCCCACTTTTCTATTTACTTTGAAATGTACCTGCTGTCAAAATGACTTAAGACTTAAGAATTTACAAACAAATGCTATGTTTGTTTCTTTTTGAAATGTATGAAAGACATTATCATACAGAAGAGTCTGTACTGTCATTCCTGAAGTCTTAATTTTACCTTATTCCCAAATAAAAAGCTTTTTAAAGTATTATAATTATCACAAATTACAAAATATTAATTGATAACTAATTTGTATACTAATACAAAAAGTTGGTTTTAATTAAGCTTTTCTGAATCATAATGTGTTACACACTTAAAGATTTGGGTTTAGGTGAATTGGAATTCAAGAAGTGTTATTATGTCTGTGATAATACTTTCTAAACTTCTTCAATTTATTCTGTTCCTTCTCTGGTATGAAACAGCTTCTCAAGGAAGTGAGCATGTTTTCGTAGATGTTTTGTACTACTGTGGTACCTCTCTATATAATAATAATATATTTATATTATTTCTTACTAGAATCATACCACATAGGTTTTTCAGCTGAATTCTTCTCTGTCATATGTTTTTATCTTCTCTAATATTCATGGCCATGTAAAACCAGCCTCTCTGCTATTTATCCTGATTCAGAAAGCAAGATGTTAACAAAAGTCATGTCACTCAAATTAAAAGAGGCTCAATTCATCTGCTCTTCTTTGAAAGATCACTCTTGAGTGAAAAATCTCACAGCATTTAGTCTGTGCTAACGTTTACAAGTTAATTGTTCCAGAAGAGTATGTTTTCTGCTTATGTCAAAGATCTTGACTTGGCCACCAAAACAACTGTCAGAAAGGTCAGGTGACCCTGATTTTGGAAATCACACCAAAGAACTGAACTGATAAGAGGCCTGAACTTTTAACAGCCAGTAAACTATTTTCTTCATGGCTACCTCAAACTAAATCTGTGCTAGTATCAAACAGACAAACTTAATGCAGGGTAATTATTTTCTTGAGCTGAGTTCCATGTTATTGTTTCTCTTTTTATGTATCAGCTTTTTGGAGTGAAATTTATAGTAGGATCTCAACACACTCTTTCAAGGCTAAGTTTAGCTTATAATAAGAAGAGTAACTGTTTAATAGTAATGTTGATTCTAGTCCGAGTACAACATACTAAAATGAACATCTCACTGAGAACAGTGCCGGGAGTTTTATTCATACTTGAGAGCTACCCCATGTTGCTTCCTCTTAACAAGAATAATTTGAACTCATGCAATTTGTACTTCCAACTAGAGTTTACATAGTGAATGGCAAGTGTAAATCTGAATACCTCTGCTTCAAAATACCTTGCTTTCCTCCTAAAAGGCAGGCTCTGATTAAACATTCCTTTTCAAGGCTCTGCTGATTTGTTTTAAAGGAGAAAATTCACAAGGGGTTACTTCCAACAGTAGTGGCATCTAAGAAGATGATACAATAAGAAAATACTATTTCAAAAAATCACAGCCTAATGCAATTAGTTACACAATCTGACTTGTATAATCAGAAAAGTATGTTTGATTTAAAATGAACAGTAAAAGGAGGTCGTTTTGACTTAGATGGACAGCTAGAAAAACATCTGCAGTGAAATTCTTTCCTTTCTTCATAAGCAGTAATTACTTTGACATTTCATGAAGAAATAATAGTCAACAGTGCACTTACTTTTCTAAAACAATAGCAGTTTTTGCATGAACAATTAAGTATTGCTTTTGTACAGCACTGCCAGACTGATGGCATACTCAATGGAGAAGTTCTAAATATATTTAGAATATTTGTGTTGAATTAAGACACTTTCTGACTGCCCTCAAAAGAGTAAAGCCCTGCCTCTACTCTCCCTTGCTATTTGCATCAGGAGTGCAGAGAGACAACTTTTTCTGCAGGTCTACCACTCATTCTGGGCAGACACGAGAGAAGGCAGGCAGAAAGTGAGATTGCAATGACTTCTAGCTGCAGGATCCAATGAAAAGAAAAAAAAAGTCTGTGACAGGTAAGAAGCACTTGACAATACTTCCTGCGGAGCAAAAGGGAAGAAGAGAGAACGGAAGGCAGGTAAAGAAACCTTAATTCTAACCTGATTCTGTGTTTCTTCCTTGCAAGACATTGGCTCATTAAATTCAGAATTAACATCTGTTTTCAACAGGTAGGTGTGTGTTTGACATATACTCCTAATGATTAAGTTTTGAAAAAAACAAATACCATTAGTCAAAATTTAGGAGAGAAGATATTTGGTCCATCTTAGGAGTTTTTACGTAGACCTTTTCTGCACTTGGAGGTTTGTTCATCTTCCACCTACACATTCCATCATTGGAGACAGCGTGCATCGCCAAAGAAGCCCTTTAAATACATTTACCAAAATGAGTGTATTACGATGCTATAGTCACGCTTTTAACATTTGAGACTGAACATGATTATAGAAGAGATCTCGATGTTTTATACAGTGGATGTTCTAGGGCCAATGAATAGTCAGATGAGACAACGTATAAGTTCAGGAGAGGCTTTCCAGAGACGAAGATGTACATTAAAAATAATGCAAGCTTTACAGAAAAGCAGAATTATCATATCAGTGGACAATTTCTTTTTCATACCCTAAACTGTATCTAATGGTTTATAACTGCATTTCAGGAGCAAGTTTCTTATTATCTACAAATATAAAGTAATTTAGTTGTGAATATATGCTATCTTGGGTATATTTTTTTTTAAATATAACTGATGACAATACTAATAGATAGCTAATAATCTTCTGTGTATGCAGACAGTGTAGTCTGATAATCTGAAAACTCAGGACTGATTAGCATAGCAAGCTCTATTACTTTGAAGTGAATGTTTCATAACACTTTGTCAAGCATTTACAAAAGAAAGGGGAAATTCTGAAGTGATAAAAAACAAGCAGCACCCAACATTTCTGCCTAACAGCATCACCATTTCTGTGCTTAAAAACCTGTGTATAACGATTTCCTGAAGTACTTGACGGTGGTAATAATGCATGCAGGTATCAAAATCCTAATTTATCTAGTTCTTATTGATGCTACTTAAAAGTAAGAACAGTAGAATTTTTTAAACAATCTGTCCTTAAAATAGGACAGAAATTCCCTACGGGTACTTTGGTTTGTTTTAAAATAACCTGTTCTACTCAGCTGATTTTATCACTGGGAAGATGGAATGTATTCCAGAATAACAAGATGATATAGACACACTATTAGTCATCAAATACAGTTTCTATCTGTCTTCTATGTGGAGAACAGGAATTCTGCCTGTATAAGAATCAGAATTTTAATCATCTATCTCTAAAATTGTGTATCTCAAAAGCAAATGAATAGCAGAAAGACAAATAGAAAGCGTAAATAAAAGAGATGCCACATGAGGACAAAAGAAAAGGAACATGTGGAAGGAATGTTTTAGCATCCTGGTTTTGTTAAAAACAAGACCAGTTCTCTTTTAGTGATTTTTTATTTCAGCTGAGTTCTTCTAGGTGGCTGTACTTTTCTGAGTTTGCTGCATATTTTTTCCTCAGATGCTGTACTCGGTGCTGATAAGGAGACCAACGGAATGCTGAAGAAGCTCATGTTTAGATTTATTACTATGGTAGCCAAGAAAGACTGATAAGTTCTCCCATGTTCCATTGTGAGAGGGCCGTGTTTGAGGAAGAGTGGACGGAACAGGTGACTTAAACTGACCAACCTGAGTATTCCATCCCATAATCGTCATACCCCCTGTATCAGAGAGTGATCATGAGGGTCAAGCTTCTCTTCGACAATGGCCGGCATCTAGAGAGGACCCTGTCTGTCTGCCTGAGATCTGGCAGGCCTCAGGCCCTGCAAACCCTGCATCCAGTTTCCGGTTTGCTGTGAAGTCCCGCCCATGACTTCTGGGGACCTGACCTGCACCTGCTGGAGCCCCGCCAGCCCCGCCCACCCAGCTCTGCTGCTGCTGGAGTGACGCCAGCTCCACATCAAGCACTCAAGATTGGTTTTGTATATTTTATATATATTTTCTATTTATTAATAGCACTAGTAAAACCCTTTGAACCCTTCCAACTTGAAGTCTAAGTCTCTCTTCCTTCCCTATTATCTTCCTATCATCTTTCCGATCCAAAGGAAAGGGGTGGCAGGAGGTAAGATGGTAACAGGGAGCATCTGCCATGGTTTATTGCCGCCTTACTTTAAACCTTGACATTTAGTCACATGAAACATCACAAAAACCTGTCTTCAACTACTATGATTAATTTACTAAGCAGATAACTATTAGTGTTCTCAACAGTAAATGCTGGACAAATAAACTTTGCACAACTAAGAAATCTTCATATATTTGACTTAATTTTCAGGTATGGTTGTTTCTGAGACAAGTGAGAAGATTTTTTGCTAGCAAAATCCTGCAGATTTACTATCTTACTAGATTCAAATTATTTTCCTAAAGGAAAACATAGGCACAGATACAGAGATTTGTCAAGGCCTGCAACAGGATAAAATTCTTTTAAATGAATCTGATGCTTCTTCTGGTCCCTATGACTTCATCGTCTTCTTAGATTTCACTTGACTAATTTCCTTAAAACTACTCTTTCATTTTCCATCTCTACATTATAAATAAGAAGAGTAGAGAAAATTCTATTTGTACTTGAATTCAACAGAAAAATGTTCACTCACTTCCAAATTGAGCTTACATGATGAAAGAAACCTGTCAATTTACAGCTACTAAAGCTTGTGTTTTGTTTCTCAGCTTTCTTGATCTAAGAATGCAAGCAATGCACTCTTAACAGAAACCCTACCTTTCATGTGTTATACCCTCATCCTAGGTTTTTGGAAGCATTTTTCTCCATCGTGTGTCTTTGGTTCCATTTTTGTTGTTGATATCAAAATGGAGTAAGTTTTCAGAAACTTGTGTTTGAGACCAATGCTCACACAAAGGCTACAAAGACACTCTTAATTCTCTACTTTATTTTCATATTCACAGATAATCACTTGGAGCCTAACAGCAACTTTAAAAATCCACTCTTATCTGCATTTTTTCCTCAAAAATACACACACACACACACAAATCACATCTTTAAAACACATTAGAATATATTTTATATTACCAAACACATTAACCTCACAGTCTGATGCTCTGAAAATGTCCCATGGACATTTTTTCTGAAGGCTCAAACTTCTATATGCTCAGCCTACAGCATGCTAATACAAATGAGGTGTATGACTTTTTCATAGAATTTATCAGTGTTCAGTCTTATAACTTAAACAACCTACTAGCATTTGACGTTTTGCCCACAAACATGGATAAAACTTTCTCGATACTTGAACATATTCTAAGTCCTTTGCTTGGTAACAAAGTCATAAAAATATTTTTAATTAGAAAAAAAAATTAACTTTATTACACTTATTTGAATGGTATCACAACTGTTGTTACTAACAGCATTTAAGTAAAACAGATTGAACAGTTAGATGAACTTGCTTCTTGGTTCAGAAGTTAATTCCAGCACTTAGTTCAGCTGCTATGTCCTCGTTTTGCATTTGTTTGTAATTTCATAGTATTAAAACATAATTCTTTTAATTCTTACCCTGCAAATTATGCACACACACAATTATATTGGATAAAAAAACTTTATTCAAAATTTGAGCTGGTGTAGATTTGTCTAAAACAATTGTTGTATGATGTTGTTTCCAGTGCTGTCTTGCCTCAACAGAAATACTTCTGCAAGATTGATGATACCCATCTTCAGCTACTGACACCAGCTGGTTTGTCTTCTCAAATCGCTTTGTGTTAAGAAAGGTGAGCTCCTCCTGATAAAAAGGGGTAAGACCAGTGACTAATTTTGCACCTCTGAATCTCTGTGACTGAATTTGTTTTCTCTCTCTCTGTCTTAATTGATCGTGGTTTCCTAACTGGGCCGTTTAAGGTAAGTGCCAAGGGCTATATAACATACACACTTCAGAATAACTCTCTCAATAAAACACCAGAGGACAAAGGCTCAAGGAGAGTTTGCAATCAATATTCCATATTGTCTTTTACAACTCATTCCTTCAGCAGCCATTCCTGGCACTTTATTCCTTTTCAGATCCTTTTACACAAAGGTAATGGGAGACATGTAGACCTACGTAAAACTCAATTTCACCAAAGAATCATGTTTGTTTCTAGAACAGTAATAATTTTACACAGCACAAGCTGAAAGTGAATGTAATGATAGTTTATTAGAGAAAATTCTGAAACTTCAATAGTCTTTTTAGTCATTCCATACTCTGGTAATGTTTCAGGGAGGATTTCTTTTCGGTAAAGGCTCTGTAATTTAAAATAAGTGAAGACACCAGGATGTGTATTATTGATTGTTAATTCTACTCACCTAACTTTATTGGTTTCCTACAGAGTAGCTAGTTAACTATGATCTATAGACAGATTTTTTAGAATACCTATAAACAAAAGAAAACTAAGGTAATTTATGAGATGGTTCCCACACCATCTGCTGCACTGTTTTGAATGAAATGACAGTAAGAAAGAGTTCAACAGAAATGATGTAGCAGATGGCCTTGAGATAAGATGACATTTATGCCTTATTTTTTGTTTTCTCTTTACTTACTACTGAAAACATGCAGATAAGCCCCAAATTCTATTAGAATATGGTAAAATTATTTGGAACTATAAAGTATACCAGAAGAAAAATTTAAAAAATATAGCTTGTAAATCCACTATAACGTCATGGAGGGAAAACAGCGCCCCAGATGAATGGAAATGGTCAAGAACATCATGTTAGTGAGTGTTTCCCTTTATCCTTCTTTCAGCCTTATCTAAGGTTGGATTTTGCTGTCCTCCCAAATAAGCATACCCTTACTGTGGCAGGAATCTTCTGTTTCTGAATCCAGTGTTCTTTCATCTACATCTTCCTGAAATAGTGAGCTTCATCTTAAACAGACACCTCACCTATCTTTCGACCTAGTGTTTAGGAACCAAATGAATAGTAGCTAAAGATGTAGGTTTTGCCAGTCATTGCTTTCATTCCTTTGAGACATGAGAAATATCTCAGTGATCTGTTCCCAAAATTCTGTGTAATCTGTATGACTCCAGTGTGATGCTCCCTCTACTGGTGTTTCAATTAATTCCCAGCAACTGGATTATCAACCTTCAAATAGACTTTTCATAAGGTTAGGTTTTATGAGTAATTGTGATTTACAGATGAAACCTGAAAAATTACTTGCGAGGGAAGACTAAATAAATGAATAAATAAATAAATGAAGTTATCATGCTACCGTAGACGAGCTTGTATCCGATTGATTGTAACATAAATGTTAGTTGAATTTTTCAGAAACTTTACTGCTGCCCTTTGCAACACCATCAGCAGTAATTTTTTTTTCAGTTGCTAGACAGGTGTATTTGGGGTCTGACGTCTCTCTCAGCATCACCTCCCGTTACAAAACTCTTTCATCTTCTTTTGTAAGCAGAATGACGATGTATTTTAGATCTGATTCTGCATTGTATAGCATAATTCATGGTTGAGTAACTGTGGCCTGCTTATGAAATTCAAGTTGCAGAATCAGCTACTAAACTGATTACCACTTCCCAGGGTAAACAGAGACAAAAATAAAGTGATAAAATGGAACTGGGAAGAATGTGGTTGTATTTATTTCCATGATGCAGTGACATATGACAGAACATTGTAGGATAAATTCAATTAAAAAAATACGCACAGAAAGAACTGGGTAAATTATAAAGTCAGACTGCATTATGAAACAAATTTCCCTTATAAATACTATTAGAACCTGATCTAAGGAATTTCCTTCTGGAGATCATACTTTTAGTTTGGAAAGATGAGACTTTTTTGTTGCATGTGGAATTTTTCCTATTATTAGGGAAAAAAACAAAAAAGAGATGAGAGGATCTAGAGATTAAGAATGTGTTTACTGATAATTCAAAGAGAAAAATAACAGAAGAAAAAGGTCATAAAGCTCAGTTTGGCATCAATTTCTTATATGTGAATAGTTTTTTAAATGGTTGTGAAAAAGCTCTAATAGAAAATGGGAAAAATTATGGAAGAATGAGCTTCTTTCTTCACAAATGTCTGACTAAATCACGCTGAAGTTATGCTAAGAACAATTGAATCTGCAAATATAATATATAATTTATGTTTGGGTTATATTGACAGTTTATTATACACTTTAACTGAGCTGGAAAGAGAATCCTTCAATTTTTTTGTTTGTTTGTTTGTTTTCATCCTGTAGGTCAGTTGTTAGGAAAAAACCCTTAAGTGCTACAACTGGCTCCAAGGAGGCAGCTTTTGCCTAGAGTAAGCATGCAGTCTTCAGGCTTTGCTTCAAAAGACACACTTATTTCTGTAAGATCAGCAGACCCAGTAAGTACTAGTGTCTTACTAGAGAACATCTAAAGAAGCAAAAGAAGAAAACCAAAAGGAGTTTCTTTCTGAGGCAGAAAATACAGTTGAGAACAACAGGGAAGTCTGTCTGATTTCTAACATAAATCTGGAGTTGAGACTTCATAATTTTGTAATAAAGTGGCAATGATGCCCTACAGGGAAAGTTGAAAAATACTAAAATTTTCCATGGGTTTTCACAGCGTTTATACATCTTACTACAATAATAAGAAAAGACAATGCAGAGCCTTAGTAAATACAGAGTGGGAGTCCTAGACGAAGCATGACACTTGCCCATTAAGTGGTATTTTCACATATAGTCAGAAAACTAACTACAAGATACTGTAACAACTTCACAACCTAGACTGAAAATTGAGATGAGTCTGACATAGCTTTTCAGGATGAATCTAAGTAGATCTGTGAGGAAATTCACAGTTGTTTTAAGGTCAGGAGAATCATGGTAATAATTTCTGTTTTACTTTTCTGCATGACCCAGAGACAGAACATCATCCTGATAATGCATCATCAAGCCCAATAATAAAGAGAAAATGACCCTCTTGTATGTCTTTTACATGTACAATCCATCTTGGTCATGACCTTAAAGGTTTCAGCCATGGAAAATTTGTCACATTTCTGGAGTTTTTTATGTGTTTTTAGAAGCCTGCTTTTTTATGCTTTTGCTAAAATCCATTAAATATTCAGACTGGAAAGAGCGATCACATGACCATTTCTTCCAAGTTTGGAGAAACAAGGATAAGATACAGAAACCCAAATGGAAGTCCCAACAATCAAAGATATCACATTAAGAAATTAAACTTTCTGTTAGATCAAAAAACTGAAAAATAATGAAACATAGTCCATAACCCTCTCAGGAAGTAACACAGCCTTCCTTCATGGAATCATTGAGAGACTAAAACACTACCACATGCCATCTAATCTTCTGTACAGGACTAGATATTTGGATCATAACATAGTCATAGGACCATGAACTCAGAGCAGCTAGAGCAGCCATAAACCATTGAAAAAGAAGCATCTACAAGGATTCTATAAGAAGCAGAGAAGAATAAATAGACAAGACACTTGCAATAAAACATTTAAGAATATAAAAGAGTACAGTCCATTATCTACCTAGCTAAAGACTTTCCAAAGGACAGAAATGTTAAAAGGAGGCAAATGGTTTGGAAAAACGATAAACTGAAAAGATGCACTAATGGAATATCAATCAGAAGAAAACAAAAAACAAAATAAAAATCACCACCAAATCACAAAAAACCCCAACAAAATCTGGATGTACTATACTACAAAACAAAAAATTGCTACAGAATACAGAAATGTATTTTTTCCTTGTTATGCCATAGAAATACTAGAAATGTCCAGCTGCATATTTTTGTTTTGAACTTTACAATATCTTCCTGAAAAAGAAAAAAAACAAACAAACAAACCATTCCTTTCATTCATCTGGCTTACTTAAATACTGACTGTGCCAAGGAGTCAGACATAGGTCAAAAGTAACTGCAGTGCTCTTGAAAGTATTTCTGCAGTGCTTTTGAATGTATTTCATTGGAATGTTAATAGGGAGAAAAAGAAGATGTAAGAAGAGAAAAGGGGCAGCTCCGTTGTTATTTTAGCATGAAGAGTTCAGAATATTCATTCTGTTGAAGTCTTTTTTCATTGATTTTTTTTTTTTTTTTTTACTTGAAACCTGACAGCTGTGAAGGGGGGGAGGGAATGAAAGACTTTTAGTCTTCTTTAAATTTTTATAAAACTCTTTCTTGAAAGCCTGGTGAATCTAAGACAAACGAGACAATCGTCAGGAACAGTCTGATGTAAGACACAGAGAAGAGAAGCAGTAATAAGAATGGCACAGATCTTCAGATCCTACTTTCTATTGGGGAAGGGGCACTGTAGGGGAGAAGGAATAAAGGAGTGACAGAGACTGAAACTAAGGGCAGCTGTAATGAGGGAGAAGTTGAGACTAAGACCTAAGGCGGGTAGTCACCAGGAGAGAGAAAGGAAGAAGGGTTTTATAACTGTCTCCTGGGAACAGTTTTACAGAAGTCACATGTTCATTGAATCTTTATCTTTGTAATTCTAACATGCAACACATCTGACAAAGATAACTTGCAAGCATCTGCAAGTAATGTATGAAAACAGAAAGTTTTATTTTTATCATAATGGTATTAAAATTGTACTAGTTTCACTGAATAGTATCTTTTTTAAACTTTAAGAGTAATGGACTGCTCTAGAATGACATTATGTGACTCAAGTCAATGTGTGGACCCGTTTTAGTGATGTGCACTGCTTAATAGGTAGACCATGCACAGAAGAACCTGCTGCATTGTTGTGCAGTAATAACTCTCCTCTTCCTTCAAAATCCTGACAGGATTCCTGTAAATTAATTGTCCTTTGTCTTACAAATGGATACCTCCATGACACAGTGCTAGGCAGGGCTTCCTATTCACCATAACTGACATGCACGGAATTTGGCATTCTTTGTACACTTTATTAGGAGAAAATTAAAAAGTTAATGCTATAGAAGAAACATAGCAAAGGGAAAGTTATTAAATCTGTGCTACCCTAGGGCACAGTACATGTGTCCTGCAACATAAACTGCTGCTATACCTGGCTTCTGAGACATCACACGTCTCCTACTAGATAGATATGTTGCATGTGGGCTCCTTCTTCAAAAGTACCAACATCATACACCATAAGTGTGAGCAGCAGAATTTGAAATGCCCTTTTGACCATGAATAATTCACCACTGCAATCGTGGGTCAGGGAGTATGATGTGATCCACTCTATCCCCATCTATAGGCTGGCATCATACAGTGCAATATCAACTGTTCTGGAAAGAAATAGAGAGAATGTTGAACTAATAGTTGGAGCTTGATAAAACAAATGTATTTAAGAAAAATCAGAGAATGGAAGAAAAATGGAAGATGGAAACTAATTAAACAAGAAAGCTTTGGAACATAAGAAAAAAGTAAAGAAATATTGAGAATCGCCTTAAGTTGATATAACTTTAGATTATTTGTGAAGAAGAAATGAAATTAAATCTCTGAAATGTGAAGAACTGTGAATCGAGCAGTCTTTATTCAAGCACTTTTAGATTTAAAGCTAAGCTGTGCCTTGATTAGGTATTTGAGACCCAGCAATTGAGATGTTTGTTGTGGGTTTGTTTATTTGGTTGTTTTTTTGTTTTTCAGCTAAAAAGTAGAAGCAGATAGCGGAGGCTGAAGCACACTCACTACACTTAAACAAATATGGTAAAGGTTTGTTATCGAAAGGTGGAGCACTAATATCTGTCACTGGTCATCTAGAGGAAATTCTTTCAAAGAGAACTAGAACATGGAATATTTGATTTTACTAAAAAAAAACCAACCAACCAACCAACCAAAAACCAAACCAAACCAAAGAACCCAACAGAACAGACTCCATAACTCAGTTGACATTTTAGTGACATTTTAGACATTTCAAATTTTTTAAAATATATTTTAAAATTTAAAAAATAGAGTTTAGCCATTTCTAATTAAAAAAAGCAGATGACAACATTTATTTCTTGCAGAGCTGAACCTGCTCCAAAAAACTCCAAAAAAACCTGTTGCTAGGCATGATCTGGAAGAAAATAAACATCAAATGAGTGGGAATGGACAAGAGCTGTGTAATTTTAAAGGTAAATGGGCACCTTGTCACATATTGATTGATATTAGGATTAAATCTTCCTTACAAAAATCATACATAACTTCCTGGTTCCTGTAATATAAAACAGAATCCTCAGTCAAAATTACACTTAGGAATACGCTCTTCTCACCAGTTGTCACTCAAAATCATAATTTCAAATTTTCCAATTCTCTTGCCAATTAATTATGTCAAATATTTTTCTTTTTAAAGAAACAAAAATAGATTAATTCATACTAACAGGTTCCAGAGAAGAGTATTTCTTTCTGTTGCTTTTTGCTACAGAACTTAATAACTTTTCTTGCTAAGAATTATCAATGATCCTTTCACAAATTTATATGTTATCTATTTATACATACAGACACACATGATACATTGACTTATGCAGCAATGCTTAAGGTTTTGTTCTGCTGGTTACTTTTGTTGTATCCTTAGAGAAGAAAAAAGCACAAGATTATACACTTTAGAATGTCTAGATGCCAACACAAATATTAAAAAAGTATGCTTACAATCTTCTTGTATTTTAATAGCATGTAGGTTTTGTAGCTACATAGTGAAGCATAAAAACACAAAAAAGTACATCCCCTGAAGGGCTCACAATCTGTTCTGGTCTTGGTATTTCTCTGTGTTCATTTTCATAGATACATAAAAATAACAAAACGTAATTCCCTTTGAAAAAAAATATGGCACATTTTCCATTATTTATCAAGAATTACAATCTCTGACATAACAGAGGAGGCAGATTTGTCCTGTATATTTGAAACACAGGACGGACTTGCATGTTTAATTGCCGTTGCTTACAGTATATTATTTCCAAGACAGAATGATCTGGGAGGCAGTAATATAAGCCCTGTGATTCTAAATGGATTTTCTCCATACGGTGAAGAAATTAGTGGATCTGGGTAGAGGCAACCTCGGACTAGTTCCACTAAGGTAGTGGCTTGTCTAAATTCTACTGATTTCCCTTAAAGAGTCATAAGAAGTGGACTTTAGAGTCTAATGACACTCTCGAAAAACCTTCCTGATAGACAGCCTCCAAATACATTCCAAGCTAGAAGAGCTAAGGGTATTTATTATGTATTTTGTTGAAAGGCATTGAGTTAGATTTAAAACAATGCCACCACACAAATAGCAAGAAAATATCAAATGTCATGCTCTCTTCTACACTGCTATTGCTGGCATATTAGAGAAAGTTACAATATATTCATTATCTTGCCATGACAGTGAACCAATCCATTTATTTTGTACTGTTACTATTTTATGCAGGAAAGTCTGATTTAATAATACAGAAAATAAGTCCAACATAAGACAAGGATAGTTACAGCAACTGTATTACTTAGTAAACTTGTGCTTATCTTGCTTGGCATGTCAAAAATGCTTCCTTACTTAACAAGCAGGATAAAATTTTACAATAAGATTTTACAGCAATTACTGAGTAGTTACTGCTCTTAAAGATCTTTAAATATAAACACAAACATAAGCTACCATTACAAGCAATAATGCATAAAAAACGATGATCGACATTTTGGGAATTTGAAGAGTGAAGAGTATTAGAAAGTAGTTAATGGAATTTGAAAGTATGTATCTCCATATGTTTAAAAGTTAGGTTACTCTTCCTTCAAGTCTCTAAAGTAATATTCAACTCATAGCTGTGGCTTATAGTTTCTCCTTGCTCATTGCATATTCCCAGTACACAATTATTTTATTTGCTATTCATTTGTATTCCAGCGATGTTAACAGCTAGTTCGTTAACTACATAGAAAAATACATTGTTTGTGTCAGAGTTTCAGTTAAAAGTGCAAAGCTTTTCAAGAGGGCTTCATAGCACATACCTAGGTATGGAATGTTTTAACAAACAATCACTATTTCCTGGTTTCATAATAAGGAAAATATAACATCAAGTGAAGAAACTGCATAGAAGTATTGAAGCCATAATGCCACGTATAATTTTCAGTAGCATTTATTTTTCAGATCTCCTTGCCAATTTTTTCTTGAGATCTTCCTTGCCAGTTCTCTAATTCACACTTACTAAAGGAAACTGCAGGACTTTCAATCCTTTTCCTTAGAATTTGCTTTTCCTAGCATTTTACAAGAACACTCTCCTGCTATTTCATTAATCTATCAAAGTTACCAGGATTCTGTAAAATGAGATGCAGGCATTTCTGTGGAGGTTACTGGATAAGAGTCCATGTGCCATATAGTGCATTAAACAAGCTGCCAGGCAGCAGACATTGTTTGGTAACCTTCAAATATCCAATGACGAAGTCAACTCAGCTCTGTTCAGAATTTTACTGTGTTCCGTTGTAGCAATAGTGATGACTGCATATTTGGAAATGCTCTTTGGAAATGCTCTTCAAAAATGCTATGTATTTTTTTTTCTACTTACTTCTTCCCTTTACTTAACATCACAAAGCCCATTTCTTCTTATTAGAGTTGTAATACAGACAGCAAAAGAACAGCCTGAAGTTAATTAAAGTAAATAGACAAAAGACTGAAGACCTAAATAGGAGTCGGATATTTGGACATTTGTATAAAACATTACAACCATTTTAGGACAGCCATATTGTTTCTGAAAAAAATGAAACAAGTATTAATACATGGTAAGTTAATTTATACTTTTGGGTAGCCTGCTAGTCCAATAAACATGAAATTCTCATAATAAAATCCCATAATGTAATACTGCAAATCAACCACAAGCCTGTTTTTCCTCCTCACATGCATGCCTCCTCTTGATATTAATAGGTCTGCCTTACCTAAACATATAAACAATAAGTGTCTTTGCAAAGAAATGTTAAACAGTATTTTCTTTCTCTAGAAAGGATTATTAATTTTCATGTTCAGTTATTTTCCAGTACTTGTAAGCAAGAATTTCCAATACACACCACACAGTGCCATAGAATCACTGCATTTTGTGATGACAAATTACTACTTAATCCAAAAATAAGACAGTTTGTCATGAACAATGGCCTGGTCAATAGGCATAAGTTTTATTGATAGACAGTTTAAAGCAGGCAGAGTGCAGTAATACTCCTAATACAGTAATACAAGTATTCTCTTGCAAAACAGGTCTCATTATGTAATTTCCAGTGGCAATGTAATTTATCCACTGTAATTTGCAGACACATTTAAAACAAAATGCAATTAGTATTTATGCAGGGTTTTTTTTGTTCATTTTCTTTTTTTGTTGTTTTTCCAAACCAGCTTTTATTTCATCCAACCAATTTACTCAAATGAATTTTCTTCCTTTCATCTTTCTGGTTAATAAATCAAGGAGAATATATACATAATGATTAATGCTAATAAACTGCCTTGCAATAATATTGTGATGTAGTGCAGTACATCTCTTAAAGTTAAATCTAAACTCTTTTACACTTATTTAATAGAAGAGTGGTAGTAAAAATCACAACATATATACCAAGGGAAATAGCAGACAAATATAGAAAATGTTTTGTGTTTTTTGCATATTCTTTTAATCTATAAAACAGCTCACACTTTAATTTTCTTAAAGCTTTTTAATTCAATATTCCATCTACATGCAAATTGAAATGGCTCAAAATGAAAAACATTTAGATGTGCATCTTCATTTGTGTAATTTCCTTTTTCTTTCCTTCCACATCTATACAAATTCTTTCTAATAAGATTATTTTAATGACATGCATGAAGCTGTTTATTGTAATTTTCCTCTTTTGTAAACAATTATGTTGATTCTTTTTAGACATATAGCCATCCTTTCACTGTAGAGAATCCACAAGGTCCTGTGACTGCTCTACAAGCGACATTAAAGTGGCATTGTTTTATTAATAAACATGCCTGTATGGATTTGGATCTATAATTTTAAAAGAATGAGCATCAGAAAAAAATTCTGAGAAAAATTAACACTTTCCTTTGTGCAACAATAAGGGAACACCCACTTCTCAGTTGATAATTTTTTTTTTCTTTTACATTAAAACCAGTTAGAAACATAAAAAACTTTCAGCAATTTCGAAAGTGAAACCAAAACATATTAGAAACATAATCAGCTTAATAATTATACAAGGTTTCAAGCACTTTTAGCCAATCAGAACACGAGAACTCAATTTCCACATCCAGGGTGTGATGGGTAAGATTTTGTACATGGAAAGAGAACATTGTAAAACCTTTTTTCCTATTTTTTCTGTACTTCAAAGAAGCATCTCTCTAGTGCATTTCACTCATTTTAAATATCTTTCCTTCTTTTTCTAGTGGAACAGACTTATGGATAAAAGACTCAGGTCATAAACTGATAAAATATTATTTACTGCCCAGTCAGCCATATGAGCCCTAGAGAGTCTGTAATTCATTAAACACTCCAAGAAGATGTTGTGTGTAGGACAGGGGGACAAGCACTGGAAACTGAAACGATCAAAAATAAAAGAATAAGAACAACTGATTTCCACACTGCCCAAGCAAAAACACCTCTCACACTTCTGCGTGTGGGAAAAGGGAAAAAAAAAATCTCATTTACTTTAACACTTTTTAAAAATCAACAATATTTTACAGTGTTACTGAAGAAGAATACTAATATTCCACTTCCCGACATCTAGAAAAGAATCTATGATTAAGACAAGTGATTGAGACTCCAGATTTGCAAAGACTGGCTGTAATGATTGACACTAAGTGGAAACTTGTGAACCACTGAGAGCCTGAATAATTGTGTCTGCAACAATGAGAAAAAGAGGGAAAAAAAAAAAAAAGAACACCCCTAGAGATGGTGCATATAGCAGAACTGTAGTCTACCTCCTTTTACTTTTGAACGTCCCCTGTTCCCATGCACAATTTATGTATTTTAATATAACCATCTATCTGGTCTTACTTCAGCAGGCTGTACAACCCTCCCAGGCAACTGTCCTTATTATCACAATATAGAACCAAGTTCGCTCATTTTTGCTCAGGCCTTAAATGAATATATAATTGTACTTGGAGAGTCTAGCTAAGAACTGAAGACAGCTCTTCTCAGAATCTTAAGAACATACGGCAGGTGAGTTATTTATTCCACCAGGAGGAAACAAGGCTGACTTTTGGTTTTTTATATCCAAATGAATGATTCGAACATCAAAGTAGGTGTCCTCCAAAACAGGTTAACTCTGAACTGGTGCCTCCTTAGTATCTCAGTGCGACCTAGCTGCCAGCTGCTAGAAACCAGCACATTTCTGAGGTAGCTTCCAAGCACCAGACTCGACAAACCTCCAGGATCAAGTGCAGCTGAGCAGACTTGGAAGACATTTTGTATGTAACCGCATTTTGGATTTAGTATAAGATTCTATAACTCACCTCTGGATCTGGCCCAGAGTGCTTTATTCTTCAAATAATGTGCTTACACAAACTGTAACCCCAATGTCTGAACTGCACTAAGCAGGAACAATTCAAATTTTCTATTTAAAAAACAGGGACTGTTTAAAAATGTATGGCACCCCCTACAGGAAGAATATTCTAAAGGCACCTACTGCTTTTTAAGACGATGCTGAGTATTGCTTTTATCAGATAGACTAGGAGAAAGTGAGTGTCAGGGGGAAAAAAAAAAAAGGGCAGGAAAATTAATACAAGTCTGGTTGGAAAGCATCAATAATATAATAACAACTGCAGTAGCAAGACAGTGACCAAGACAGTTTAAACATAAAACAGTTTACCTATATGAGCGAAGCACATTTTTATCAGTGTGCCTAGCCTGAGATTGTTCCTTCCTAAAACTTTCAGTTACTAATCACAAGACCAAATGTTTTTAGAGTGTGTCCAGTGTGGGAGTTAAAAAGGTTGAATATATCTCCAAGAGTTTTGCTAAGGAAATCAATGATTTATAGTATTTCCCAGCACAGGAACAGCATGTGGGGGTTTTTGTTTGCTTGTTTCTTTCTTTGTTTTTTCTCGCTAGGATAGAATAATAACCACAGGTTTTACAGTGCATGGGAAAAGTCAATGGAAGCTGAATTTGCTAATGAGGTACATGGCAAAACATGGTGGATGTAGGAAGCAGGGAACAGCCCCCAGATTAGAAAATGACTGAATGAGGTAGGTGGGTTTTTGTCAGGCAAGACAAGAGGTAGAAGATAACTCTGAGGCATGAAAGAAACAGAAAGGGATGCTGCTGCTAGTCGATGAAAGAAAAGAAGAAATGAGTCATCTTCTCTCAAAGTAAAGTGATTTTTTCAGAGAAAGGAATATAGAACATAGCGTGCCAGACTTCCAACACTTCCAGAAAAAAAAAAAAAAAAAAAAAAAAAAAAAAAAAAAAAAAAAAAAAAAAAAAAAAAAAAAAAAAAAAAAAAAAAAAAAAAAAAAAAAAAAAAAAAAAAAAAAAAAAAAGGATAAGTAGATTAGGTAAGTGAGGATCATGATAAAAGTAGTCTTTTGCTGGTGCCTAAGGTCAGCTTTCAAAAATATTTCAGCTACAGAATTACATGGAAATGAGGCAGCTGAGTTTTGAACATTCAGCTGTTAACTTGGCATTTCAGAAACATGACCACTGCTCTTCCAGCTCAGTATGGTCTTGTTCTTGATGGAACACTTCCCCAGCTTCTCTCTAGATGGAGGATAGAATCATATTAGTGTCAGCAGGAAAACAGACCTGGCTGCCCTATGCACATGACAACAACTGCCACCTCATCTGCCCACCACAGTTGGAAAGTCACAGAGTATTTGAGGTTAGAAAGCACCTCTGGAGATCAATTCGTGCAACTCACTGCTCAAAGCAGTGTCAGCCAGAACAAGCTGCCCACAACTGCAGGCTGCCCAGTCACATTTTGAATATCTCCAAGGATGGAGACTCCAACACCTCTCTGAGCAATCTGTTCCACTGTTTGACTGCTCTTAAAGTGTTCTCCTGTGTTTAAATGGGTTTTCTTGTGTTTCAGTTTGTCTGTTGCTTCTTCTCCATTCACTGGATGCCACAGAGAAGAGACTGGTTCCATATTCTTTAGAGCAAGCACTCAAACCTTCACGCACCTTGGCAACCTTCCACTGAGTCTGCTCCAGTTTACTGATACCTGCCTTGCTTTAAGGGGTACAAAACTAGATACAGTGTTTCAAAAGTCTATAAACCTACTACAGAAACAGCATATCAATATGAAAAACCTAACAGTGTAACACCTAGCACTTACACTCTTACAAACTCAAATACAGGTAATGGCTATATTAAGACTTTACATACCTTCTGTTAACTCTGTTCGATACAGCACATAAGACACGTCACTTAACAGAATTGTTTTTTCCATTACCACTTTGGATATCTCCAGTGTCCTGCAGCAGAAAAGAATTTAGAGAAGATACTGTGGAAAATTCTTTAAAAGCACTTAGCACAAACATAGTTTTTTCCATCATTGACATGAATATATGCATTAAAAAAAAAGGAAAGTCATGTTCCCACCAGCAAACATATATCCACGAAAATCACGTAACAGCAAAGACTAAAACATATATTTATGACGTTTAACAGTGAGCACTAACACAACGTATATGGAAGAACAATATAACAGAGAATTTGAATGAGTTTTAAACAATATACATCAGTACATAGTGCTTAGAATATGCATGTAGAAAAACTGAATAATGCTACTTTGCTCTTAATGTTCTTGTATTGTGGACCACAAATATCCAGAATTCCAGTTAGTGTATTTCTCCATCCTGATATAGCACAAATACAAACTTTAGTTCTTGGTTAAGGAAGAAATCCATAATTTTATTCTCAAATGCGTATTTTCTTTGAAAACTTATGATGTAATCATATGAAAAATTTGATCCACCCTGATATACCAGGAAAACCTCCTCATACTATAACTTAATGACCAGGAAAGAAGACAAAATAGATGAAATTAAACAGAAAGTACATTAAGTTTTCTTCTATCCTTATAATAATAATTCAAAATGAATGTCAAAATATTTATTTCAGTGCATTCTTATTACCTATGTAGCCAGATATGACTTAGTCCCTACATTCAGGTCATAGCTTTTGAGTACTGACTAAAATTCACAGTGATCAATTCTATTGCATACATCCACACTAGAGCTAAATACTGATTACTTTGTTCTATTTTTATAGTACATTTTTACTCTAGGGACCACCAGACAGTGTTTAACATGTAACAGTCACACATTATATTTGTGTTACTGACCAAACATACAACAACTGTCTTGCTGAGGAAACATACAGCAACAATGAGTTTCAACAACAGGACACAAATGCTATTTGACCTGAGACTGGGCAGCTGATGGTTGTGAAGTAACGAAAGAGAAGCTCTAGATCATGGCATTTTACGTATGCATGACTCAGTATTCTAAAATTCAGGGACTGCATTCCAAGAAGGAGCGAAACAACAAAGATAGTAGGATAATAGGAATTTTTTTAGAAGCAGACTTTAGCATAACAAAAGATAAAACCAAGATCAAAAGATAAATACAACATTTTTTAAAAGCTTGTTTATATATGAGTGTGGAGGCAAAGAAGAAAAATCAAACATTCCAGGGAAAAATAAGGACTTTGAAATATTCTGAATACTGAATATTGGCATGCCAAAGGAAATTTGCAGTAGTTAAACATTTGTTTTTAATCTCACATTAGGAATGAATAAAAGAGGCTAAAAATGTGTAGAATTTAAATTACCTCTTATCTGATGCATCAGTACAATTAAATCAATGGAGTGCACTATCATAGTTCAGCCACAAAGGAACAAGCATGCTTCCAGGTGAGTACCACCTTGCCAGAAAATCTACACCTAAAAGCAGACAAAGGCATCATTTACTGTCGTGAAGCAAGACAGCTGCCAAGACAAAAAAAAACCCACACCTTGAATATGTCTGTGTGTATAAACATATATACACATATGTGTATGTGTGTCTGTGTATCTGTATATATATGTACATATATGTATTTCTGCACACGTATCTAGCCTATCAGCTTGAAACTTTCTGTTGTGAATATATGAATCTGTAATGTTGAAAAATTTATTATTATTATTATTAGTGTTTTCATTCTCTTCTGTAAAAAACATTTCAGATTTAGACCTGCTGGCCCAGTCTATTAAAAACCATAAAATACATTAAGTAATACCATGCAAAAATAGGATGTACAGTCAAGATACAAGTACCTGATTAAAGATATGTAGAAGGCTCATTATTTGAAATTTGAATAGTTTTTCAACCACAGTCTGCCCAAGAAATGGATATACCAGTACAGAAACACCCATCTAGGTCAAGCCTGTACCAGCAAAAGGGTTCTATTGACTGCAGAGTTCCTAGTAATTATACAATGAAAATAACATATATCAGCAAAATACACTCCCATTGTTGAATTTCATAAACTAAGCCGTCGTCTTCTTAGGTAATGTAAATAAGTTTTCTGTGAGTAGTAGAATTAATTACAATCATTTCCTAAGAATGTGTGCATTTTATTCCCTAAATTCAGTCTCCATGCCATAGTATCTTTTTCCTCCTTTGTGCCCACCACACTATGGACGGGAAACAGCTTGTGTTATGGCTGGTCTACAATTAAACAATCTACTTTTGATATCTCGTTACTGGTCAAAAAAAAGAAGAAAAATCAGTAATGGCTGCTTTTTTTCTTGCATTTTCATTAATGAGGGGCACTAATTGTGACTCCTCTACTAAGCTGACAATACTTACAAAATTTGCAGGACCTTAAAACTTTTTGCCTTTCTGTCAGAATGAATTGAAATTGGCTGAATTAGTACTTTATAGGGGTTAGAGGTAGAGAACACAACCGGATAAATTTTGTCACAATTTCACAATTCAAGAGTATATGTTGAATTTTAGCAAAAGTATCTGTGTCAAATGTACTCTTAGACTTAAATGGTAACATTCATCTGTCCTTAGACATCAAAACTAGAAAATCTCAATCTTATGTTCATCTAGACTACATTCACAGTAAATGGGAAGAATTAGTGTTTCAAGGCGATCTGTGGCTTACCTCAAAGTAAAGAAAACATCAAACTGATCACCTGAGTGCCTATGTAGATAACTAAAGTTAGATGAGAGACAAAGCCCTTTGCAGATTCTTTTAGCAACAGGTTAGTAACAGAATTAATAGATGAGTAGTAATGGAATAATAGTTTCTGTATTTCAGTGCAAGGAATTACAACCGAAAGAAAATACAAAGTAAAAATATGATTTTTAAAGTTAACAGACGTTTAAAAGGTAATAAGAAAAAAATAGATAAAAACCATGAGAATTAAGCTATGTTTGAATGAATGAATTAATTAATTTTTATTGTAACAAACTTTGGAAAATACATTTTGGAGCATTTCATAACTAGCAATGCAATTAATCTTGTCTGCAAAACTGAGGTTTTAACAACCAAATCTTTCAAATTCTGAACTTGCCTCAATTTGAATTAGGAAGTATAAAAAAATCTAAAGTTATCACAAGATTTTTTTTAAAAAATAAGATACTTCAACTGCTCTATTTAAAATACAATACAATTTAAATATTTTATTCCAGAAGTTGAATGTGGACTTCATTTTGCAAGCAATTATAACACTTCTACTTAAGATGCATCTCAGTTTAGAAGAAGTGAATTTAGAAGTTCAGTCATTCTGAATAACTGCACTTAAGTCAACAACAAAAAAAAAACAGTCAGTAGACTTCAGGTTGCCTTAGATTAATGTTTTAAAATTAAGGAAAGAAATTGTAGCATACCAGACATATAAGCAGAAAAATTCTTCAAAATGTAATCTCTTTTATAAGAAAACAGATCATTTTTTCTTATTTTCCTCTAGCAAAGTTACAATAGCTTATCATAGAAAGTTCAACTGTGTTAACAGTGACTTACAGCATCGTAATGAAATTGAATTGTAGAGTGCTGTTCCTGAACTGTAAGAGACCTAACCTTTTTTCTCAACCCCCACTAAAACTCTTTATGTGGCAAATACTAAACATTTAAATTAGCTTCAGAATGTCGACAAGGTTACGATGCAGACTTCAGACCTTATTTTGATTTCATTTCATAGGAGCTGTCAACCATCCCTTCAGAACAAAGTGGTATGGCTACTGGGGCCTTGTTTTCTCCAGCAAATCACAGCCACAAAATGCAAAGAGGGTAAGTTCAGATATTAAAATATTTATAAATTTCCAAAATTGACAGCCAAATAATTTACAAAAAGGTACTGAAATGCTAACAAACAATATTACTGCAGGCAGGAAAATGTGTGAGCTTCAACCAGTTACACTTTTCTCATTTACTGCTTCAGCAGTGATTTCCACTGCATTTTCTCAGTTACAAGCTATGGAATGTAAAAGTGAGCTGGCATAAAATACATAGTGTGTTTTTAATTTAATATGAAAGATATGCATATTAAAAATTTTTAAATGGTGACAGACCATAATGTCTGTTTTGTAGCCAGCACTACTATCTGCTACACCTTGTGTTCTCAATCTCTTTATTTATATTAATTTCAATGTGCTATTTCCTCATCTACCTTAATTACACAACTACTTACATCGGTTCTGGTAAAATTTAAACAAGTTATGTGTGATTTTTAGGCAGTTTCTACCTTGTCTTTCCCATATATAATGTTCTACTTTTAATCACACCTTTGCTTCTCTCCATCTTCATCACTATTCTAACTTTCAGTATTTACATGAATATCTTGTTACTATCTTTTTCTCCATTTTATTCCAAAGTTTGATACTGCTATTCATACTTACATCTTAAGAGGTGGGATATCGCACCTTTGTTCTTTAAATTCTTATTCATACATTCTGATGATACCACTGTGCTACTTGCAATATTTCTGCTTTTATTGCACAACCCATCCTATACATGCAGTTTGGTCCTGGTTTATCCATGACCAACCTCAAAAAGTGGAAATCTAGATGATTCCTGTAAAATTAATTACATAAGTAACATACAGTCCATTGAAAAAAAAATAGATATACAATAACAGAACATAATAAAAACTTACACAAAAAACTATTTGCCATAACTAAACCTGATGTAGCTGCTTGAATATAGATAATGAATCAACCTAATGACATAATTGCAATCCTTTTAGACAGGAACTCTATGTCAAACATTGTTTTTCTTTTTTCTGCCTCCACAAATCTTGCTAGAATATCACGCTCAACAAGAAATACTATATAGAACGTCTTAGGCTGATTAACCCAAGCTAGTCATCACTAATTGTAAAGAGAGTTATAATAGAAGGCATTGTAATGAATATTATCTGGGTTAACTCCCATTGCTGTTAAATTGAACTAGCTGGTCAGCACTTCTAAATTAAGTTGTAATGGCATGAAGAATGTTTATATAGAATCAATCACACTGACAGCACTCAGTCAATTAAAAGAACTGTGAAGAGCTTTGCTAGCTGGGACAGAAGGCAGCATAACATGCTTCCTGTGGATTTAATGAAGAATTTGCATTAAAACCCAGTGAAGGAACCATTTTAGAAGGATCACACCTGGATAAAAACAGGAGAAACTTTCCATTAATCTAAGAATGAAAATTGAATCTGACACACAACTGGGTAAAAGCATGCAAGCAGTTGACATGTAGTATGAGCAACACCACACAGATTATTTAGTAATCACTGTGAGCAGTTCCAACCTTCTTTTAGTGTGATTGTACAGAAGCAGCAATATGCCCACTTCCTCCTTTAAGTATACAATAGGAGCAATAATGACTGAGGAAGGTGTTATTTCTGTCACACATCTGTTAACTTGTAGTTAATAAACTGGGTTAACATTACTTTCCATGGCTTCCAACCATAAATAACTGAAGATCCAGTTTGCTAGACAGATAACACCTCCTTCAAAAACAGTCAAACAAACCCTTGATATAAATAAGATGAAAAGGCATATATCTATCCCTTGAACACAGTATCTATTAAATTGTTCAAATATCTATAGCTGAGAAAGAGAAATTACGCAGAAAAGAAAGAATTTTTCTGTAAATCTCTATTCTAGTGATTTTTAGTTCTTTGAAAATACCAGAGTGCCTGTTCTGCCTGATTGCCCTGTTTAATTTTAAACTTATTTTGCTAGTTACAAAATATAATTCAGAATACAATTATAGGAAAACACAGTCAACTCTATGTAGTCTACTGCCATCAACTTCAATAGATTTGGATCAGTTCTACAATAATGTTATGAATTGAAAGGTTTGTCCAGTCTTTGTTTCCAGTTGTATTAAACAAAACATCATCCAGTGGAGTGAAACAGCTAGAATATAACTACATGGTTATTTCTTTCTTCAAGTTTTTGGCTCTGGATAATTCTTACCCCTCCAATATTGAATAAACCAGCAGTATAACCCGTTTTATGTATTTACAGATGAAAAGCATACTGCTATTTTCAATCAATAAAGCACAAAGCATTTTGTCATCTGAATACTAGGGGGAATCATCACCATTTTGGCTTACAATTTCATGTCACAGTTATGATAATCAGAGATATCTAAGTCAGAGATCACTCAGCCTAAATGCAGCAGTGCTGTTGGCAGTGTTGAGATGCTTTGATGATTTTAGAACTCACTTTCCACAATAATCCACTAGAGCCCAAGTTTGTTATGCCTCCAAGGCGTGCCTTGAAACTCCTATTTCTTCTCTAGAGGCATCAAATAAAATGAAGCTTTCCTTTTCTTACTTTTTGGCTCTTAGACAAATTTTAGAGGCAAGCTGATGGTTTCTGTTACCAAGGTGATGTCAGTCATACGTAAAGCAGCTCTATTTCCTTTAAAATAGTGCACAAAGTCTTGCTTTTCCTGAACACACCCGCCCCCCCCAAAAAAAAAAAAAAAATGGAGGCAATTTCCTTATTTATAATACATTTCCAAATGGGTATTTATATAAAGACTGCAAAATAATTTGAGATACCTGCTCCTTTCCTGTGGCCTACAGCAATTTGTATTTTAGAAGCAAAAAGAAAAAAAGAATTTGCATCAGTCCCCTATCATAAACCCCAGAAATGTCACATGCTACCACTATGATTGCGTTTTCATTGAATTCATAGATAAGAATGCCTATGACATAACAACTTCAATATAATTACTATACAGTTTTAACACCTTCTAAATTTTCTTTTGTTTGGAGAGCTGAAATGGCTTCCTTGAACTTTCTGGAAATAACAAAACCTTTTAAAGTCTATATATTTTTGTATATTTAGTGAACACTTTTTTATCCAATGACATTTGATTTGGAGCTACTTCACAATCTCTAGGTACATGCTACCAAGCAACATGTCTCTTCCAGCCCACCCTGCCTAGAATAGGAAGTAATTATAGCACTGTGTAACTAAACTACATCTTACTAATACCTAGCTGTTTGCAACAATATCCTCTTTCACTATGAGCCAGCTGATCTTGTATTGCAATCATGTAAATTGTATGTATTCTCCACAGTAAATAAGAGATGACAGTTTGGGGAATCTCGGTCAGACTATCAGAGACCTGCAGCTAGTCACAAAATGGCTAGATACATTAGCTACATTCTAGGGAAAGACTCCAGCTGACTCATGTTATTTCATCAAGGGATAGAAAGTAAAATTGATTATAAAACCTGGCTTCTTCAACTTGCAGCCAAAGTACCCAGAGACATGTACTGAAGAAATGATGAATATAACATTTGATTGGGTGCTACTTATCATGCTATGGAGATAAGACAAGTGTAACTTTCACTGAATCATCATTTGATCACTTGATTAAAGGGGTCCTCTTACAACTTCCTCTGAGATCTTTAGTGCTGTTACAAATCTATAGTTAGTTAGGTGGAATTTATTGCATTTCCAATTCTAAAATGTGTTTAATTTTGATAAAGAATAATATTTCAAATACTGAATAAGTCAAGTAAAAATGAATGAACTAAAATATTCAACCTGTTTTCTGTGCATAAGGTTTCTCCTGATTCCTGGGGAGTTTTACAGAGTAAAGCTGGCCAATAGAACAGAACTCTCTATTTTAAATAACTCAGCAAAATGGAAGATACATGTAGGAATTTGTGTTTGTGACACATGCCAGTGTCCATAGTGATATGTTTTTTCTAATAGAAACATGAGTTAGCAGTGTGCTCAGCCTACAAGGAAAGGCTGAGAGAACTGGGTTTCTGTGGGCAGATCTTACTCCTGCCTACCACTACCTAATAGGAAGATGCAGAGGAGATGAAGCAAGGCTGTCGTCAGAAGTGCAGAAGGACCAAAGTCAAAAGATAAATGTTGATAAGTGGGAAATTCAAACTAGACACAAGAAAAAAGGAAAAAAAAGAAAAAAAAAAAAAAAAAGAGACCATAAAAGCTGTTGAACACAGGAACAGGTTGCTCAGTGGGGTCAAAGAATGTCCACTTCCAAAGATACTGAAGACTTGACTGCACAAGACCCTGATTAACATTCTGTAACTAGATTTGGTTGGAGGACAAGGTCGCACTAGGTAACCTCTAGACGTCTCTTCCAACCTAGTTAATTCTATGACTGTGTGTTGGACATAGTAGATGGTAGTTCGAGGAGTAGCTACTACAGGAAAGCACTTCACTCATAATTCTATAGACTTGACATCCAGTTTGCATGTGGATACCCAACTGCTGCTACTGTAGACTTTTCCGTGTAGTCAAAAGTGTGACTGATTAGCAACCTCCACTTATCACAATCAGCTGAATACAGCTCAGAAATTATTTTATAACAGTATGAACACGGTCAACAATGTTGGATAAAGCTATGCAGAAGACTTACCCTACTCATATACACTCTAAATCGTTTTAAAGACCACTCTATCAAGTTTTGTCAGTAGTTTTGTGGCTGAGATCTATCTCTGAAGTTTCTAAAGGAAACCATTCAACAAGCCTACCTGAGATGTATCTGTGTCCACATCCAAGTGAATTTTCAGTGCACTTCACAGCTTAGGTACAGATATAGGCAACAGTTTGCCTTCTTGTAAGCAGTCAGATGGAGAAAGTTGAAAGAATTAGAATTTCTCTGCATTAAAGCATAATCATTCTATTTGCCTAATGGGGTTTTTTTTAATGAATGTTTCCACATGCTAAACCAAACAGTTTTCTATTGATCCTGTAAGCATTGCACTGTCATCTGCAGCGTGGACTGAATGAAAGGACTTGACTGAAATAAGAGTCCCAACACTTTAGAATGTGTCTTCCTGTGGTAATATCCATAAGGAACGACTGGATTTCAGATAATCCTCTGCATTCCCATAGATGCTAAAATTTGCAGTAAAGAGAAATGAGGATGTTGCGACGAGTGCCAAGAGCAGGCTGCTTTTGATTTATTCCTCCCCTCCCTCCACCTTCCTTTCTGACTTCTCTCACAGCTGCAGTCTCACAAGATGTACTATTGGTGCTGTGCTTAACAGAGCTCTCTCAAATGCCCCGTAACGACGGGAGAGCCGTCTGCAGAGATCATGAACAGATGATCCATGGCAGAATGTTCACTCTTGAGGCTGCCAGTGCAAAGTAGATAAATGAACCATGTGCACATTCAGTTCTTACTTTTGCTTACATTTATACTTTAGTTTCCTGATGTTTATTTGGTGTTTCGATGCTGCCCCATGCAGGTGTAAGACTGCTATGATATCCAGGGACTCCCCTTCTGGCTCTCCTTACCCCACTTTCCTTGCTATTTCTGTTTAGATTCTCTGTATTTTCTTATTAACAGATTATCAAATACATGTATGTGTGTACATATATATATATATATATATATATGTTAGTGCAAGCTGCAGCTGTCTGTGCTAATGAATAAAAGTTTTTAAAGTCCCCATAAAATATGATCGCATAAATGGTTTGTTAAGAGTGTGCTACAATAGCAGTAGTTGTTAATTTTCCCTCTAAGCAGTCAGAGCAAAAAGAATTATGATTAGATAAGGTATTTTCCAGCACAATCTACCAGCTACCCTCCAGCTACCAGAATAATGGGAAGAGGCAGAAAACAGAACTGCTTGCCTGCAGCCTGACCTTTTATTCAGAGAAAGCCAAAATTCAAGTCCTACATTTTAAGCCAATTTAAGTTCTAAATCTGCCCTCGTTTTAGTGTATATAGCTGAACAAAGAATACTAGCCAAGCTGGTTTAGAGTTTCCATTTTGTTAAAGGATAGTTGGTGATACAGAAAATCAGGACAAAAGAACTTCTAAGTATTTTTCCATTTGAAGTCTGTGCTTTCTATGTTGCCATAGCTTTGGAAACCTTCTCAATTAATTAGCGGTACCACATCATCATTTTCACTTAACCTCAATTTCTGATGTTTGCCTGCTTGACTTCAGAGAGCAGAAGAGACTAGAAGCTTATTGTCTAGATAAGCTTTAAGACCAAAATGGAATTCACGGCCAATATCTTTTAGAGTAGTTTGAATTCCAAAAGAAAACAAACAAACAAACAAAAAAAAAACCAGAAAAACAACCAAACAAACAAAAAATCCACCTTACAAGAAGTGTTTGTCTAGGCAATATTTCTATTAAAACATAAAAAAGAGCATTGGAGTCTGAAGCCTGTCTTAACAGCCCGGTGTTTTGGGTTCACTTCATTTCTGAGAAGTGGGCAGATAACCATGTAATTTGATGATTCAAAGGATTAGAGGGAACTATTTTAATAAAAACCTAAAAACTTACTTCTTTTTTAAAAATGTAAATATTTATCCACCTCTCTTTTTTAAAGAGCTTATCATATCTTCAAGTAAACATTTGTATTAAAATAATATTTGAAATTATTTGAATACTGTGCCTTAAGCAACTGAAGGATGTTATTTAAAAATCTTCAATTTCATAAACAAATATGATGTGTTTTTAATTACAACTTTATTTTTATTAAAGCTTTTTGCCTATTTTCCCTGTTTTTAAAGTTGGCTATATTAAGTACAGATACAAGTTTAGAGATTTAGTGTACTGAGTAACCAATTAACAGCAACGATTCTGTTCTTCAAAAAAATTAACCATTCTCTCTTTAAAAAGAAAACATAATAATACAAAGAACATAAACCTACATTATCGATGCTTTAAAAGTTATCCAATACATCATATTCATGGCATCTGAGATATTTATATAGTACTTCCAGTGCATTCTTACTATCTTCCTGTCCCTCTACCCTATTTTTTCATCACATCCACTTAATAAGATTTACTTTAGGAAACGTGTTAGCAGTTACACACATTTTACTGTTTCTGTTAGTGAAGTGTCCTAGAAGTTTTTGCTGCACTAAGGCTTGAATGAATCACACTTTTTCGTCTTTTATCTTATGGCTATTCTTCAATAATATCCATGAAAAAAACTACTTTTCTTTTTATCTCATGTCAAGGGACAAAACTGAGAGTACATGATAGTATTTTTAGTTCAACTGAAAGTTCAGCAAAAACAAGCCATCAAAATTTGACCTGACAACAACCATTTGGTTTGCAGGAGATTAGGGACTTTTAAGACATCCATTTATGTGAAGCAACTTGAACCAGGTCTAGCACTGCATATAAATTATTCTAACTTAAGACTTTTATTTTTCCCTGCTGAAATTCTTTCATTTTTCATGGAATAATGCAATATTCATTTGGCTACAGTAAAAGAGGCTGTCACTCACTGGCTATGACATTCACATGAAAAGGAAAACTAGTAAGACACATAGACAACTGCCTATTTCAGCAATAATTGAAGATATTCCACTCACTATAGAAAACAACAACAACAACAACAAACCCCCCCCAAAAAAAACAGAAACAAAACCACTCTTCGCAACATGAGAATCAGAAATCTGTCCCAGAATGGTCTATAGCCTTGTCAGTAAGATCACATTCTTAACAAATAAGAGTTTTGGTTTGCTCAGGAGATAATTCGAGCCCAAGTCTTTCCCTTTATATCCCAGAGATTAGAGGATTTATCTGTAATTAGTGTCAGGAGTTTTCTCCTGTTGCACTTGAGAAGGGCAATTAACTTGACTTAGGCACAGATTCAAGAACAAAGTTTAGTCCTGAATCTTAAATGGATGTAGGTGGTAATTGTTGATTTAGGTAGGCAACATGTTGAGTTAGTTCTCTTAGAAAATCTCATGCTCTGAGTTTGCTTTCGAGAAGATTCTCTGATCTTTTTGCATTCACACGACTGGTTCTAGTTTCCTTCAATTTGTGTGCAAGGTAAAAGGAGAAAAAAACATTTATTTGGCTAGGTTATATTCACTGAAGTAAAGTGGCACTATATAAGCCACCTGGTTCCCGCATCTCTATTTAGCATTTCCTACTCCCAGACATACAGACCTAAATAATTGGAAACTATAAAACTCTTTTCAAACTTTAAAAATATACAGTACATTTTGAATTCTTCTTCTTCTACAAAGAATTTACACATATGAATTTTCCTAAGACTTTGGGCATCTGAAACAGCAACTCAATATAGATTTATTTGTGACTCTCACAACCTTTTTGCAGGTAATGTTATTGACACCAGTAGGCTTAGCCCAAGCAAGGAAAAGATGTGGAATTAGAATGTTAAAGCAGATATTAGAATCTATGGCAAAAGTTATGCAAGGGACCATTTAAAATTTATTAAATGCTTTGACAGAAGAGGGTATCTCTTTTCTTTTGCTGCATTAATGTTAAATTATACTAGCTTTCCAAAAATAACAGTAATTCAAAAAACATAAATAGATGAGGAAAGATTACACACAACATTCCCACACCTGTCGGCATCAACAGCTGTTTATGGTTTCTAAATTGAATCTTTGTAACACAGAGACATTTTAAGAATAAATCAGAAGTTATAAAACAATATTACGATACTCACTTAACTTGTAAGTCTGGAAAGATGAGCAAATAGATTTAAATATGAACAATGCTGATAGTTTCTTGCTTTTGGTACATTTTTCAGACACCACAACTGCTATAAAAAAATCCTAAAACCAACTGCATAATCACCACTAACTTCTTCATAAAGTGAAAATACTTTATTTTGGTTTTTAAAGGAGCATTTTCACTATTAGCTCATCATTATTTAATTTTTTTAGAGAGGCAAGTTGTTGTAGGTCAGATACAGATCATGATACTTATTAAATATGTTTGATGGGGACACCATGACCACATTCAGACCCAAAATTTTGAGTACTTGCATTTCATCAAGCATTGTTTTGAGGAGTAACGGCCCTTCATTTCAGCATTTCAAAAGACAGTTTTTCATTAAATGCTGATTGAAGAAATCTTCCTGTCCTAAACACTTACCCACTGGCAACTTTTGGGACTGTGGTGGAGCACATCAGTGATATAGTTAAAGTCCCTACCTCTTATGCCCAGTGTGAGATGCCCTGGGATTCTTATGCCCTGGGAGAGTTTCTGATGCAACTACAGATTAAAGTTTTGTTTTCACTCTTCTTGTGTAGCATTGAACTCAGTATTAAATTAAAAAGCAACACACTCACAATTTATGTCCAGGGCAGAGCAGGTTAATTTGAAATTAGCAAATCAATCCACCTTACCTAGGGATAGATATTTGATGTTCCTAGAATGACTGTCTTACACTAGTCGTGGCTTGTGATATCATTGTATCTCAGATTTTTACTTCCATGTAAATTGATCATCACAGCGTTAGAAATCTTTGTCTTGATAAACATTGAACATCTACAGAGTTTGCTATTTCCAGGTCACTTTATGAAAAATAACTAATTCAGTGCAATTTAAGAAGTTAACATGAGAGTTTTAACATGTGTGTAATGCTTCTGCTCAAAAGCTGAAATGCCACATTTGTTCCCACCCAACTTTTAGACTGAGTAATTTTTAATGAATAACTTAAACATTTAACAAGGAGTTATACTCTTAGGAGCTTTTCATGACAAGATCAAACCCACAGTTTCTAGGAATCTCTCTCATCTATCCCATTTAATCTCACCTTGTTCCCATTTGACTTTTTGTTTCATATAGCTCAGGACAAGTACATCAAATTTTGATTCTTGAAGGACAGGAATGATTGTAAACAGATGAGGTCTTGCAATTAGCAGAGATGTGGTGGGCTACCCTTGGCCAGCAACCAGATGCTCTCTCATTCCCACTTCTCAACAAGACATGAGAAGAGGATAAAAAAAATCTCACTGATTGAGATAAAGACAGGGAGATAATTTACCAGTTACCATCAGAGGCAAAACAGGCTTGATTTACTGCCAGTTGAATTATAGTTGGGTAGTAAGAAACAAAGACAAAAAAAAATTAAAACGTACCCCTGTCAGGTTCAGGTTCACTCCAGACTCATCAACTTCCTGGCACAGAGCAGCAGAAGGGGGCGGGGAATGGGAGGCTCCTCTCTGCTACTCCTTCCTCCCCACACTTCTCCCCTGCTCAAGCGTGTGCCCTCTATGGGCTTCAGTGTGGATATCTGTGTGGTCCTCCCCACGGGCTACAGGAGAATCTCTACTCCAGCGTCTGGAGCACCCTCTCTTTCCTCTTCTTCACTGACCTTGGAGTCTGTAGGGCTGTTTCTCACTCACACTTTTCCTTCACTTCTCACAACATTGTGCTGAGTTGTGGCGTCTTAGCACAGAGGCGGCACAGTCTTGGCTACTGGGCTCATCTAAGCCCTGTGGTGGGTCCATTGGAGCCAGGTAGAACCATCTGTGTCTAGCCTCTCCTCACAGACTTCATCCAGCAACCCCCCACTGGCAGTGCGGGCACATATGCACCCAGTTCAAAAGAAAATAACAGTGTTGCTTTCACCTCTCTCAAAACGAAATTTTGCTTAGCTCTTAACCTCTAGGCGTACCATTCAGGATGGAAATCAGGAAAAAAAATACCTTCTGCTCTCACTTCTGCTGTGTCATCCCACCAGTGAGCTGTTCATAGTCTTGGCATCCCCGATGAATGAGGAACAACTGTATTACAACCTATTACCTATCGTCTCTTTCACTCTTGTGTGGACAGTCTCCATTCTTACACAGAATATATTGTCCTTACACAGTAGGTATGGGACAATACATTATCCCAGTTGTGAAACTCAGGATGTACGTGATCAAACAAGGGTTTCATTTCAGCTTCAGAGCTTCCTGTCTATTTTACCACACTATTACACTCCCAGAAAATAAACAAATAAAATAATTGAAGAGAACAGTCCTTTTCTATTAATTTACTTGCTAAATAATTTAGTGCAGTAACTACTTACTAATTACATCCTCCCATCTACATTATTCCTTGTTATAAACATTTCTCCTGGCTCTTGTTCCAAAGAAAGCTGTAACTGTCTTACCTCACTAGACAGGCTTCAAACAGTTTACCTCAGCATTCTGGTGCTCTGGTGTAGATTAATAAATACAATTATTATTAAAAAAAAAAAAAAAAAAAAGCAAGCATCTCTCCAAAGTGGACTTTTAGAGACCTATTAGAGAAATGATGTGCCTTCTGTTCATCTCCTGACTTCAGAGATAACACAACCAGTCAGCTTGACTTCTAGACACCAATTCAGCAATAAATTTAGGAGTCATGTCTAAGATTTGGCTTTCTCACTCTATCATCTTTGCATAGATCTGTTCACTTTTGCATATATACAAGTACGAAAAGTTCTCAACTGACTGTAACGGCTTGGTTTCGTGATCAGTTTTGTTCGCTGGGATAATGTTTCATTTGCATGTTCTCAGATCTTTCTCTGCAGGATTAATTAAATTGCCATTTTACTGCAGCTATGTGCTTAACATAATTCATGTGCAGTGTGTTGCACATGAACTCAGATGTCAGTCTCAGGGTTTAGAAACAGGCAGATGGGGAGAAATAGAATGTTAGAATCCTCTTTTTCTAGTATTATCTGTGTTATAAGAAGACTGAGATCATATATAAATCTAGAAAGACAAGATAGTAGACTAGCAGCTAGGAATGGACAACTTTCAACTTTTTAAATAACCAGTCTACACATATGTATCCTGGTATGAGCTGAAGCATTATCAGGAAAACAAGAAAAAATGTATTTGCTCAACAAAAGCCCGGAAGAAAAAATGTTCTTTCTTTCACATACTCCTGTGCAAGAGACACCTGCCACTTCTCCAGACTCTGTGACTACTCCGCCTATCAAGAATCTGAATACAAACATATTCAGGCTGCCTGCACGACCCAGTAAAACGTTATTCTGAAAACATTTTTTTCCAAAGCTCTCCTTTCCTTCACTGCAGCTGACTTAGCTCCCCAGCTTCATCCAGTGTGGAAACAACAATGCCAAACAAGTAAGATACTGTCAGAAATTTCTTCCTTTTTAAATTCCTGTGGCAACAAACACTGACCCAAATATTTGTGGCCAGCCTACTGCCCGCAGCAGTAAGCTGCAGAAACACTGGCAGTGAGATAAGTCTTGAACAGAAGCTGGAATCCAGTTTTGAAGCATCTGAAACATGAGTTTTAAATGTATGTTCCTCAGGCTAAGTCTGAATTTGAGGTTTAAGTTCTCACCTTCAGGTGGGCATCCTAACATGAGACCAAGTGAGGATATTCTGTGTATGAGATGTTTGCTATGCTTCCAGCTGAAGATTTCACTATCTGCAAAATTAACAAGTATTCCTGGAAGACAGAGAAATTCTCCAAGACTGAGGGTTCCAGTGCTAGTCATAACTCCAGTGAATTTTTGCTCATGTGGAGCATAAAACTGTCACAGAAAAAAGTGTCATCAGAGGCTGAGAAGCAGAAGCAGGAATTAGAGATCTGCTCTGTCCAGATGTGAGAGTGCTTTAACCTAGGAGATCTCAATTGGAAGGACACTCTGTTCCCTGTTTCATGAGTCTTGTTCTACCTTTTTGTTCCTTNAAATGCCTGGAAGGAAAAGGGAAACTGTAGTCTGAAAATCAAAGTTTTGTTTGGATTAAAGATGTGCAGTCAAACAAGTTGAAGAAGAAAGAAAGGAGGAAGAAGGATTTGCAGAAGGATTTGCACAGCCTTCCGAAACCTTCTGAAAATATGAGAAAGAGCATAACTTCAAACACAGTAACAGAGAAGAGAACCGGTCACTGAATTTCTTCCATCTAAAGACAACTTTGGAGGTCTACACATCATTAGTTATCACTATAGTGTGTTATATTGGCAATCTAATCTCTATATTCTCCTATGTTCCTAAGAAAACAAAGGAAAATCCTTCATACTTGGCAAAAGGATGACTACCACCTCGGCTATGTCCAAGGACTGAATTCAGGAAACCCAAAAGAAGTAGTGTTGAATCTTATACTATCAGTTCAAAGATGAAAATATTGTTCCATAAGAGTAAGTAGATTTTTGACTTGCCAAATCAAAAGCTTTAATAGACAGGTGTGTTCTATGAATGAAGTGGGATAGCAAGGAGGTATAACAGAATGAACGGTGATTACACTGTTGGAAATCTAAGTTGCTGCTTGCAGCATAGAGGCCAGTAGGCACGTTGACAACCTGCTTGCATTAAAGCCTGCGTAGGCAATACCCAGGCAACTTTACAGTCAAAGGATTTCCACTTCCGTGGTTACTAGTCTACAGCCTCTGATTTGTTTTACACACAAAACCCATACAAATTAAAGTAAGGATGGTCTTTAATTTAGTTCAGTCTCATCATGCTATTCATTTTACTAGGGGCCAGAACCAAAAACCATGAGCACCCCGAAGCATTAAAATAATCACCCTAGAACACTGCATCTTAGAGTTATTTATGTTTGGTCAGCTACAGAACATGCAACAAGTAAATATATACTGGAGAATAACAATATTTCTTCTAAAGGGTTTCACAGTCCAACAGGATAAATGGCATTCTGAACGGAAACCAAATTACTACAAACACAATATAGTCAAGGCAACCTAGGTATTTATTTAACATTTTCAGAAAAAGTAAATGAAGAATGTGACCTTTACTGTTGCTGGTGTAGAACAGACCCTCTAGCCATGTGACTTGTATTTATTTTACTCTTCTTACAAAGTGTCTTCCGAAATACTCCTCCACTCTTACTTACTAATTAGCTATAGTTAAGAGAAATGTGCACATGCTATTTTCACACATAGAGTCTTCCATCTGCAGCTAGTTATATGTCTATTAGATCTTCTCTGTGTGTTTCCATATACTAGATGAATTTGTGTCATTTGCCATCTACGCCTGAATCATAAAGTATAACTGTTTTAACTGTTTTTCCATCTATAGCCTTTATTAAATGTTGCTGAAATTATCTTCTGAGGCTATTTGCCCCCTCAATTATAGCTACCAGAATAATACTTAGCAATTTTGCTCTATGTTCGAACTTAAAGTTTGACTTTTAACTTCAGAAATGCTGTCACTTGGCAAATCACAACAGTGTGTCTCTAAAAAAAATAATAAATAATCAAATTTGATAAGAAAACAACATTCAGTTACATTACAGTTACCATATTCTGAAAGAGAAATCATAGATGAGTGTAATCCCCATGTGATTTAAGACATGATAAGAGTGAGGACTGGGATGGGTCAACACCACAGGAGTAGGCCACATTCTTATTAGCCCAGGTATAGCAGGAAAACGGTGAGGTCTGCCCTAGACAATGCAGCCATGTAGAACACCATTTGCCTCCTCAAGTTGCTCATGTCTCGCTTGCTGGTGTTGGCAATTCTCAATCTCAGCACAGTGCTGCAAACACATTTCCTTGTTACTGCGAGTGTTTTCTGAGGGGCTTAGATATTGCTTTGTGAAAGTGAGCAGAATTTGAAGCCCAGCACCAAAGTGAAAGAGAAGTTCTGTCTGATGGAACGGCCTTATTTCTTTCTTGTCTTTTTCTTCCCTGCAAAGCTCCATGCTTTGAGTTGTCTAGAAAAATGCCACCTACATCCAACCAACTCCTAGCCTGCCTGACAGTGACACCTGCTTGTAAACAAGACGAAGAAGTATCTTGTCATAACTTTGATGTTTAAGATTTTTTTTTTTCCCACAATCTAGTACTGTTAGTGTAGCTGGCATGCATTACAGTCTCTTAGAAGAACTGAAGGCTTTACAGAGACAAACAAACAGAGGGAAAAAGAAAAAAGAGAGTGTTCTGGGGGTGGAAGAAAGGTTTTGGCTAGAATAAAGTTTTGACAAAGGGAATAGAAAAATGTCTGGTGAGCAGGTGGAAACCAGCTAAGCTTCAGACATGAATTTCAGTCTGGAACGATTTCAAGGAAAGCTGCCACAAAGTCATTGCCAGAAAAATCCACTCTGGTGAACAAAACATGTAGGTTCTATCAAAAAGGTCATAAATTTCATTCCAGCATTTAGGTGTTCAATGAACTGATTACAATACCACATTTTATCTTAAAAAATGAGGTCAAGAAAGGAGAAAGGAAATCCTTGAAGTCTGGGGCTATAAATGTGTTCTATATAACGTACCAGGGAAGAATTATTTAAAGATCACTGATGTTTAAGACTCCAGAGGTTTCTGACTGGACATGTATTACTTTCTTACAAGAAACCTGACTTATTACTCTGACTTACTGCTCCAGTTTTGGAAGGGAAATCTCAATGGACTTGCACTGATGAAAAAATGGAGTGTAAAAATTATAGCAATTACAGTGACATGCTGAGTACCGAAAGCAATTTTTTTTTTCCAAATTAATTTTTTCAGAGCTAATTTTAATGTTTAAGAAGAATCGCATTTCTAACTGTTCTTTGATAACACATAATGGGAAAAAAAAACAAAACAAAAAAAACCCAAACAAAACCAACCAACCAAAAACAAACAAACAAACAAACAAACCAAAACAAAACAAAAACCATCCACATCATGTGAAAGCAGTACGCACTACAACCGTCTGGGTTTTGACCATGTCTTGATACAGTTGAACTGTTCTTTCTGAGTTTCTGGATATCCAAAAACAACAAGAAAACTTTAACAGAAATACATGAGTTCCTACTTTGAAGGCTAAATTTAGACAGATTCTTCCATACCATGCATAATGGGAAAAGTGTCTTTACCTGTTCCATTCTGCTTACCCACCAAAATATAGTTCAGGAAGTGGAACCAAAGCTAAGACTATCTACAAATTTACATGATTAATTTGTAGATTCATGTGAAAGAATGTAACAATTGACAGTAAAACAGTTAGACACTTTTCTCCTTTGAAAAGACTTAAATACTTTTAAAGAAACAAGTGTTAAGCTAACACGGAAGAAAGGCTTGGTTGCGTGATTGTGTTCATATTTTTAGCTGTTTGAAACAAGCAAACCTCCGCAGACCTATCACCACCTCAGAATCACAAATAATAATATCAGAGGTGCTGGGTACTTTCCATAGGCCCTGTCTCTCCCATCGGCTACTACCTGCACTCTAGAATGCAGCTGCTCACCCAGCAGCAGCCTCGGCTGCTCCCGTCTGTTTCCCATCTCACCTCCTCAACCCACTAGACCAAGCCAGTTTTATGCAACCTGCTTGGAACAGTACCACACCTAGCAGCAGTGATGCTGGCATGCAATTTTTTTTCAGCAGCCTCCACAGTGAGTTCCAGTTTTTTAGGAACCCATATTCAGAGGACATGATTTTTCATGTATACAGATGACACAATTACCTCTTGATGACCACCATTCTGTGGTGGGTATCACTCAATCTTTAATCAGGTTACACTTAGGTATTGTTGTATGAATCCTTCCTATTCCAAGATTTTATCTTCACACTTTCAAATACTGAGATAATGCTAATTACATATATGCAGCAGTTATACTAAGTATCTCCTTTCTGTTTGCATATACACTTCATGTTCAGTGAACATGTAGGCTGAGACCCACCTTCTTTGCATTGAACTATCAGTTGAAACCACACTATCTTCCCAGATCTGAAAAGAGTTTTACCATCTTGGTAAGTCTTTTCAAATTAGCAGTAGCCTAAATAAGAGTTTCTTTCAGGAAAATCATCACAAAACCACTTTGACATTCACCTCAAAGTTCACAAAGGCATTTATAGAGCTCCCCAAAGTTTCTAAGATTCTAGTTTGTGACCTTCCCTTCTTTTCAATGTGTACACTTGAGGAGTTATAGGAAGAAGAGTAGACTGTGCAGGAGGGGTGTTACCATGTTGTTACTCAAACCTACACTAAGAATTTACATGTTCCTATTTTGTTGCTGACAGCTTCTCAACTCCTGCCTTTTTCCAATTTGTATGGCCCTACTGAATCACAAACAGCAGAATCAGTCAAAGATATGAGAGTCAAATACACACATCTAAAATGGACTAATCCATAATGACACATTTCATTCCAGGATGGGACTCTTACGACAGAAGCACAGCTCAAGAGAAACAAGCCTTTGTTGGCAAAGGCAGACCCATGGTCCAAATGGTAAACAGAATGCTTTCATCTGGTACAAGAACATGGTATCTTGTGACTTAGATATTTAATGGAAACACTCACAGGTAAAGAAATTTTAAAAAATATATATGTTAAAAAAAAAAAATCTAAAGGTAAGAAAAACCCAAAACTACCTGACAGATTTTTTGTTTATCTCAGAATTTTAAAATGTTAACCAGAATCTGTGACTAAACAAACCCTTTACCACTAACAGTTTCTTATATTACTATAAAATCTGATTTTAAGGATACATTTTGACTACTTCTGATTCAGAAGTTATCTAGCTTGCCATTGAGTCTTCATAATGTGGGCATACTCCAAAACTATGGTGAGAACTAGAAAGCAAAAAGCTTTTTTGAAAAGTGACACAAATATTTCAGAAAAACATAATATACTTTATGCACTGTGACTTGTTAATAAATATTGATACTTGCAATTTGTGGATTTTGTTTTCATTTCAAGTTTTCAAACACTGTAAGAACACTCAGCTTCAAAGCTCCCAGGTAAAATAAACCTCGGGTTATTATTCTCATTTAATACTTATGTGTGAAGAACCTTATTTGTTAACAAAAACATAGAAAAATACTACTAAGGCTACACAGTACAATTTTCAGCCTCGGAAGTGTTTTACTCTCAGCTCCTCAATCCAATAGATGGAGTTTATTTTCAATCCTGAATTTTTGTTGTGTTGCTGATGGCCTTTTTCCTTTTTCAGCTCTTTCTTTCAGACATTCAACTATAATAACAGATTTTTTTAAAAGAGTAGAACTCCTGGGAAAAATCACTAGCAGTCAACCATTAAAACTGATTTTTATTTCCTCTCATCAGGCAGAGAAACAATAGGTTATCTGTGAAGCTGGAACCAGGATCTTTCTTACACTCCATTTGTATTACAACCTATGTACACTTCAGGGAGTGCCTAGTGTCACAAATAGGTTCATAGAGGCCTACAGGACTTATTAAAAAAAAAAACAAAAAAACAAAAAAAAAACCAAAACACTACGAAAAAAAACACAACCCCAAAACAAACAAAAAAACTCCACCAGGACAAAGACTGTGTATCTGGATCACTATGGAGCTTTTAGAAACAGAAGTAGGAGGAAGTTTTATTTTGTAACACTTGAAACTTAGTTGAACAGTAACAAAACACTGGAAAAGAACATCTGCTTTTTTGAAAGAATGCTGGTTTTTTACAGTTTTTAACTTTATCCACTTAAATTTATTAAACTTGTTGCACAGTAATGTTAATTATTTTACTACAAGGGGCTTCTGCACTCTGGCAGCGTTGTAATGGGTTCACAAGTGGAAATGGTACTTGGGAGGGACAAGAGGAAGGTAGAAAATATAAATATCTTTAAAAGTGGTTTATATCATGGAAAAGCCTGAAACTGATTCCATCCTCACAGAAAATGCAAAACCCATGAAAAACTCTCTCTGGATGAAAAACTTGTATTGTCTGAGCTACCAGTGGTAATTCTCGGTGTGTCTCTGAAACAAGGCATACAGCTGCACGTACTACTTGCTATCAGCCCTTAGGGATTCAAATGCATATCTCCACAAGCTCAACAGGCAATAACACTCACTTCAATTTTAATGGAACTCTTCCACAATATAATTTTCTCTTAGCTCTGTTTTGTTATATGTATTGTACAAGCAATTCGTCTTAAAGGATGTTCAAAACTGAAAAATCAGAAAGCTTGAGGGTTTTTTGCAGTTTCTGGAAGGAGAAAGACATTTTCAGAAAGAGAGGACAGGTAGCAGAAAGAAATGCATGTAACAGTCCCAACCGATCTCCTGCTGACACTGCATATCTCATATGGCTGATTTGGTCAAACCTGCTTTATTTAGAACAGCTGTCCAGAAGGTGCATCAGGCAGGTCACAGTCAAAAGAAAGGCAGGGCAAGCTGCTGCTAGCATGGGGCATCATGCACAAAGGCACTTCTCATTAGGCTGCTTAAAGAAATAGACTTACAGTAAAGCCTGGGAAAGCTTTGTCTGAACAGAGGTTGGCCAGTACTTCAGAATTCCAATTTATCCCATTTTCACTTTAATCACTCTAATGAGAGAGAAGAGATATAGAGGATTAAGAAACTGATGCTGGAAGATTAGCTGACTTTTTCTTCCTCCAAATGACATGAGTCTAGGGAACACATCTAAGAAGAACTAATGTTTTATCATAAATCACATGAACAGCAAAACAATTATCTGTGAGGATACCTGACTAAAAATGGAACAATGTTTAAAAAACCAAGAGTGAGAGTTAGTCTGTGCTGTGCCTTTCACCATAATTCTGAGCCCACAGCAGACAGACAGGAGAGATCTAGGCTAGCTGTAAGCCAAATGTTTGTCTTCACAGGTCCTTAACTGCCCTCATGTAAACTATCCAGAAGATGCTACTTTTTTGTAACACAGAAGATTTCCTACCTGTTCTAGAAAAAATTGTCATTTTTTATTTTAATTCACACAACGATTTAAAAGCAGTGTCAGAAGATGCATACAGCACCCACGCATAAAGTAGCCTTTAGGACCATCAGCCAGAGAAAACCCTTGGACTTTCAAAGCTAAAAGCCCCTGTCTGAAATTATATGAGATGAGAAGCCCGTTTCTGGTCGTTAGAAAACTCAGTTTGTGTCACAGTGTCACAGAATGGTTGAAGACACCTCTGGACATAGTCTAATCAAACCCACTGCTCAAAGCAGGATCAGACAGAGATGTTTGTCCATGCCTGCAGGCTGTCCAGTCTAGTGTGAAATAGCTTGGAGGATGGAGACTCCACAGCCTCTCTGGGAAACCTGTGCTGGTGCTCATTTGTTTTCACAGTTTAAAAAGAATAAAAAGTGCTTGCTTACATTTAAACGTTTTGGTTGCGTTTTTTGTTGGTTTTTTTCTGTTTATTTATTTCAGTTTGTGCCTATTCACTCCCTTCCATTCACTGGATACTACTGAAAAGAGTCAGGCTCCATCTTCCTTATTCCATCCCATAAAGTATTTATACACATTGATGAGATCACCCCAGGCCTTCTGTTCTCTAGGCTAAACAATTTCAGCTGTCAGTCTTTCCTCATACAAGAGACGCTGCAGTCCCTTACTCATTTTTGAGGTCCTTCACTGGACTTGCTCCTATATGTCCATATCTTTTATGTATGTGGGAGCCCACAATTTGTTACAGCACTACACATGTGTTCTCTCTAGCACTGAATAAAGGGGACAGATCATTTCCCTCAACTTGCAGCACTCTTCCTAATGCAGCCCAGGAAACTGTCGGCCACCTTTGCTGCAAGGGCACATTGCTGATTCATATTCAACTGCACGTCCATCAGCACCCCTGGGTCTATTTCCACAAAGCTCCTTTCCTACCAGCTGGCCCTCAGCATGTACCAGTGCATGGGAATATTCTTCCACAAATGCAGGATTTCACATTTCCGTTTGTTGAAATTGATAAGATTTCTGTTTGCCCAGTTCTTCAGCCCATTAAACTGCCTCTGAATGGCAGCACAATCATGGTGAAACAATCATTCCTCCCAGTTTTGTATCACTTGCAAATTTGCTGAGGGAAAGTAGGCGCAAACAAATATAGGTTTGTTGTGTCCATACTCCCAACAGGCCAGACATTTCAGAATACGAATGACCATCTTATCAAAACATTTTGTCCAAGTTAAAATGACTCTTAGTAGTGCTAACAGTCAGGCAAAAAGACATGACAAAAGGGTGGATGGTTTACAGTAAGAGATGACTCATACCTGGCCATGGAAAGAAGCTCCAGTGACCTCTCAGATGTAATTCCTTCTTCTGGTTTGTCTGGAGGGATAGTATGGCCTTTAGTTTTCTCTGAACCAAGATAGGGATTTGGCTTAGCAAAACTTTTCTCAGAAGTCTGTTCCTTTCTATACCTCAGTATACTGCTTTTAGCTGTGATAAATTTCTTCAGAGTACCCTGTATGCGACTATGTTTTGGACTTTTGCTGAAAATAGTGCTGCTAACCCAAGGATGTTTCAGTTACTGCTGAATAGTGCTTGCAGGGCATCATGGCGTGTGTACCCCCAGACAGGTGGCTATTTCTTCCAAACAGAAGGCACAGTAATGAGCTTATAATTTATTTTCTGGTTAAATTGATGAGAAGGAACTGCATACATATTGTGTGGCAGTTTTACTCCTATGTAATAATATTTCGATTTGTTATAACCTGCTCCAAACAACAGACCAAATCATTGTTCAGGAGTTGAACTCTATCAACAAACCTAAGCTTCAAGACAGCAAAAAATATTTGCGGACCAAGAGGGGTAAAGATGAAGTATGTTTTCTGCGGGTGAAAAAAATCTCACAATCCCCCTCAAATATCCTTTAACTCTTTCTCATGAAACACACAATAATCTTGTGTGTCTCATCCCCCTTCCTTCTTATCAATGTTCTGATTCAACATCTTTGAAAATATGCCTGAGAAATTCCTTCAGCGTCCCATCAATCAATACTCCAAGATTTCTGGTCTTTGTTACTGTCTCCATTATCAACTTTTGCTAAGGGTTGACATGTCGATGAAGATAATGTATTAATTTTCCTGTCTCTTGTCCTATATTTTTATGCTGACTAGCCATTAATCAGATATTCTGACAACTATGCTTACATTCTTCTAATCATTGTTAACTTAAAAAATGTTCAACATGCCATGAGGATTAATTTTTTTAATCATTTGGTTGGAATACTACAATTATTCATTAGCAAAACACGGTAAAAGTCAGAAGATGTAACAAACATTTTTACTTAAGTCTTTAACCTCCAATTCATATGACTGATGTATATATGACAGAAAAGATTTTCTCTCCTCCCACCAAGTATATTTATGGATCACTGGCATGTTGTCTTTCCCTACAAAAAGCTGTAACCAAGTGACAGTGTTTAATTACTGTAGGTTTTGAGTAGCTCATAACAGCTCGCTGTGAGATTTGATGTGATTGACAGAACTTCAGTTTCTAATGTGACAGACATCTAAAGCTAGACCCACAATGATTTTAGATTACCAATTTTAGCTTATATGCAAGCACAATTTATTTTCTACTTATTTATACTGCCTGCCTACTGGTTCAATCAAGATGGATTTTAGAGACAGCAACCAGTTCACATAGGCAGAATTTACTACCCACATTCTTCCAATTCTGTGGATATTACTGGTAAGGAACTGACTTAGTTACAGGCCTCTGAAGGTAGTCCAGCATGTCTCATGTCAATATTGTTTGAGGGTTTCATTGTACACCTAAACAATTACTTGGACATCCCCTGAAGGCCTTTTGGGATAGTCCATGGAGAGAAAAATACAAGAAAACTTCATGCTTTTTCTCTTTAACTTTCTTAATGTAACTTGCTTATTCAACTAGGAGAGAACATGCATTAGACTGAAAACATTTAAGATTATTCTTTGGCTCCTTAGAGGACTGAGGATGGTCTGTAATGGTCATCTAACTGTTGTCACTTTTCTGCATTGGCATATAATGTGGTTACAGCCCTGATCTTTCATTATTGCTTGCATTATCAAGACTCACCATGAACTGCAATGTTCCCGAAGGAATAAACACATTTGCTCTGTTGAAACTGCCACATACCTTTCACCAAGTTAGCCTTTCCCAGGTCTTCACCCGTAGCTGGCCAGATCAACTCAAAAAAGGATATCCAGAAACACAGGAGGACATAAACAAAGGCTGCATAACTGTATAGAAAAGCTGAGAGCAATCTTCAGCTTCTGTGTGAAAGGAAAAATCCATTTTGGAAGCCAGAAGATTTTTGTAAAACAAGTCCAATTTCCAGACTCATAAAATCATAGAACTGAAGTGCTACCTTGATGATATAAAAGAAGAGGAAGAACAGTTGTATTCTTAAGAAAACTCAGAGAATCACAGTTTCTTCAATCACACAGATCCTAGGTGAGCTGTGGGACAAATGGCACATGCATAATGCTTAACATGCTGATGCTTGCCTATAGTCTGATGAAATTACACAACCACTGGGAAGCTAGCAAAAATCCATGTTTTGCTCATTCAGTCACCTCGATTTCAAGTATCAAGGCCTTCCTGTCAGCCATATCTTAGCTGAAGAGCTGATGGGTAAATCCGCATTGGAATTTTTTTCTGGAGAAGAGATGCACTTTTAGAGCAAAGCTCCATACCCATTTACCACACTTTGGTGTACACTGTGGTACATGTGCAGTGGAATCCTTCAGGATGAAGCAACTCAAAAATGCTGTGCTGCACTGTTCACTAACACAGTGTCTATAGCAGCCAGCCTGAGCAGAGACATATGATAGCAGGACATAGCACTACTTACAAAGATAGTCAGTTGGCTCCAAAGATTCAATAAAGATTCCTGTCTGCAATGTGAGCAGAAAGCTGATTTTAACTCAGGTCAAAACCACCCAAACTCCTGAAGATACAAAAGTCTTTCAGACAGACGAAATATCTTAAGTATCCAGCAGCAGAATAGCAATACTTTCTAAGTTAGTTATAGAGTCCACACCTCAAGTGAGCAACAGATGGTATTTATATTCCAGTATAAACTCCCTACAGTTTTGGAAGGAAAGCTTAATTCAGCACTTGCAGTGCTTGCCATTCTCAGACATCATGCTCCTGATGGCACTGAACACCTGTATCATGACAGCTGACGATGTCAATCAAACATCTTGCCTCCGAGCAGAAGTTTTGGGTAGAGACTGTGGAAGACAAAGTGGCAGAACCCATTGCTGGATGGAGACAGTGAAGGCTGCGCACTGACATTGCAGCTGTTGTACTGAGCATCTGCTCAGCAAGGAGCTCTTTTGCTCTCAAGTTCTTACATGTATGAAACAGCTGTCTCCCAGTCCTAGACTTTAGTTTCCTGTTCTTCAGCATGAACCAGCTTACTTTGTAAATTTATTTGAGAAGCCAAGGTATGCCAGAACATTGCAGTCCATGAATCATAAGAAATTGGGGAGGGGGGGAGGGAGGAAAAGAGGGGGGATGCTAGAAAACAATATTCAGAAATGCACACTAACAAGCCCAAGTTTAGTCATACCTGAATGCAGCATGGTTACAGTTGGCTTGAAATGTTTGCCTTTGACAGCTGAGTCAGAACTCAGCTTATCAAGTTAAATTCAGATAGTCAAAAGAACAAGGTAATTGTCCCCAAACATGCCTTATCTGGGTTTCAAAGCTCCATATATGTTGCAGAAAACTTAGAAGCCTTTAAACAGTTCAGAAAGCAATCTAAAGTAATCCTTAGGAAACACCAAAGATGGGAAAGAGCACTATGTTCCTCTTAGGTATGGACACCTGGACTCCAAGATCGGTTCCTTCTTCTGTGTAGACATTTGATTACACACCGATAAGCTACCTTACTGGTACGCATTTCTATGAGTACTTTGAGAACGAAGCAAGCCGCTCTTCTTTAAGGACAGGAAATTGCAGGTATATATCCACCCTAGAAGTGCTTCCTTGTACAGCGACCTAGAAGATCAACTGCTTTAGGCTGGATTTTGTTTGCAGATGCTGTGTGTATGACTCTGACATTGACTAGCCCCTCTAAGTACATTAGGATTCTAAAACACCAAAGAGACTCAGAGGGATGTACAGGGGTGTAAAAAACTGCAGGGCACGGTGTTAAAAAACAAAAACATTAATGTAAAATAATGAAGAAACTTCCATTTAAACGTATTAGTATGCAGTCAAAGCATTAACTCACATATACTGAAAAGGATCTCTAAAATAAGGGTGAAATAAATACACCTTATCTCAAAAAGAATAACAAAATATAGGAAATATTCTGTTATTCCTTCTCTCTCTCCTCCCATCTTAATAAAATTTGGTTTTTTTTCAGAAGCAACTCCAGAAAACCTAGAAACAAACCCCCACATAGCACACTTTTTTTTGAAACCACATGTATATGCTGATATTTAAAATGTATTCCTGGGATCCCGCATTGAATAATACTAGGTGAAGAGAAACAAAATTCTGCTCTTCCACATCGTGCAAGACTACTAAGAAAAAAAAAAAGAACAAAGAAACAAACAACAGTTGCAGAAAAAAAGGGAAAAACAGTCTTTTGTTAAAAGTATAATTCTTAGGAAAGACATGCCACAGGAACTTATTTTCTGAGAGTGTTTTGGTATATAAAGCCTCAGTAGAGGCTCCACAGTATCAAAGGCAGCTGTATTCAATCTAGACTGAAGATGGCCTGTCCTCAGCATTCCCACAGAGCCAAAAGCTTCCTGCTCAGCATTCCCGCTTTAGGTAGGTGAACTGAGATTTCAGGAGCCCTGACGGTGTTCTACAGTCTCTGTACATATGATATCAAGAACTAGGGTTTGCTTCTAGATCCTGTTCCAGTCAGCTATGAAACACCTGATCCAATGCACCCTTCACACTTGCATTGTTTTAGCACAGCCAGTATAAAGGGGAAAACAAAGTAGCCTCCCTTGTCCATACTCAGTTGACAGCAAGTACATTGCAAAGTGGTTAAGAAAATGCTACACTTCCCCAACAACAACCAGTACCATCAAGAAGTCTCACATAGGAGGCCCTTTCAGGTTTTTCCTTACAGTGTAGCACAACCCAGAGCCATCCACTTGATCCAGTAAACCAGCCACCTCTCCCTGCTCCAGGCTTTGAGCAGGCCTTTGCTCTCCAGCCTCCTGGCTGGAACTCAGCCAGCTCTTCAAAGCATAAGACAGCAAAACCCTCTGGAAGAACACAAGATGACCACCTAAAAAAAAAAAAAAAAGCAGTAAAAGTAGCATCTCAGGACTGGGGTGGGGAGATCAGCTACCAAAAGGACTTACAGGAAGCACCCTAATTCCGTAAGCAAATAAGGCTGGCTGACGTTAGATTTCTGAATAGGGACAGATGACTTCTTCACAGTATTAAAAAAAGTTTCTAATTTGCTGATAATCCTCTTTTTATGTTTGCCTTTCAATTTCATCTCACTGCTGAAGAATTTATAAGTAAGATTTCTTTTTTTTTTTCAAGATTTCCTGTAGCACTGAAAAAAAGTATGTTGTATACTTCACTATACATAGAGTTATATGTCCTCATATCTTCCATGCTATTTTCCCCAGGTATTTTTTTCTCCTTAGTTGTTTTCTGAAGTTTCTAAGTTTATTCACATTTTTCTGGGTCAAGCAGTGAAATCATAGTGACCAAAGAAATACTCAAATTAGTAACACTTAAGTTGTCTTCAGAGGAGAATTTGTGTGCTAGATGACTGCCCACACGACATAGAAAATACAGTTGCACCTGTAGTTGTGTGGCATGGAGGGTGCCTGTATAACACAAATGCTTTTTGCTTCTGAAGTATGTATTTTTTTAAAATATTATTGGTATTTTGTTTTTTGACCATAGTGTATTTTAATACTATTTTTCTTAATAGCTATATAATATATATATTGAAGTAATATTTTACTCTTCAATTTAATTTTATTTAAAATTTAAATAAAAATATCTCATGCTGGAGAAAACTCTGGAATACATTCAGGTCAGGAATCTTTGTTACACAGTTTAAGCCACTGTACGTCATCTTTACTCGGATAAACATTTCTAAAAGACACTGGTGAAAAACACAGTAACTCAGTTTGATCAGTTATTGTACTGTTATAGTATGGAGTATATTATTACACCTCATTGCATTATTTCTAACAGTACAAAAAAGATGGTCTTTACAAAACAAATGTATTTTGTTTGGAAACCGCTGAAATGAAGGATCTTTTTTTTGAAAGAACATCGAAGTAACTCTGCTACAACAGCAAGAGCTCTTACTGACAGTAACTGGAGGCTTGTATTTGCAATGTGTCTTCCATGCACCATCCTGTTTTCCCCTCAGGAGAAGAATTAAAAGTGGTTCTGGGAACTGCATGGGGAAAAAACAATCAAGATTTTGTGTGAAGATCTGTGCTAGTATTGTAGAACACAGTATTTTACAGCTTTGTCACGCAGGGCAATTACAATCTGTTACCACTGATACTCTCAAGGGTAGAAAGACACAGAAAAAAATATGTGGTATTACAGCCTATTATGCTTTTGGTTCTAGTGATATAGAGTGGCACTGTAGTGTGGTTTAGTTACATGTGAATTTCATGCCAATGAGATTCATATCATCAGCCTTAGGTGCTAAAGTCCAGTATGTAGCCACAAAGCTGGTAGAGTACCAACAGCAAGGCTGTGGTAATTCCTTCTGTTGCTGAATAAATCATGGTAAAATTAACTTCTCAGTTCAATCTTATCTTACATGCTTAGATGCTGGCCAGAGAGCAAGGAGTGACTACCAATAATTTGATGCAAACTGTCAACAGTGGTTATAAAAAAAATGGTAACCACCCCAACTATCCCAGTTGCAACTGCATTTGCAACAAAAAAGCTAAAGACTCAGTTGCCCGATAACAAGCATAGCCAGCATAAATACACAGGGCTGACGGCAATATAAACACAGAAGGTGCTGCGGGAAGATATAAGATGGTTCATTTTGAAAACATGGGAAAACACTGCCTAAACTCAAGTGGATATGTATCCGAGTACTTTTTTTTTCCTTTTCTTAAAAGTAACACTTTAATATTTTTTAGCAAGAAAGCAGTCCACACTTTCCACAAGACTTATTTTAGCCATTCATTTTTTCACTAGTGTTACATAACATTGCATATGTCAGTCACAATTCTTCAGCTTTTGCTTCACTGTATTTAAAAATAAACAAGAAAAAAGTTTAATAATTTAAATTTTTATCTCACTTCAAGTCAACTAGTACACAAATTTAGGCTAAATGTTAATAACAACTATTAATTTAAAGCAAATTTTGTGATAATTATTGAGTTGGGAAAAAGAAAAAAAGTGCTTAAGATGTGATAATTACAGTACGTTACAATCCACCTGAACATGTCATATGAAAAGGATAGCCTTACTGAAGATCATGAATTACATTGGAGTGCCAGTTACATTCTACAGAGCCACACACTTGGTACCAAGCACTTGCTTGCATTCAGGAGTTTTACACTTGATCTGCCTCTAATTTAGTCCCTTGGATTGGAAAGTAGGTTCCTGGAGATTGCTTTCAGGTTTGGTTTTAAGAAGCTACCGAAAATGCCAGATTTCATGAGTACCCCAAGTGCCTGTTTCTGTTACAAGTGATACACTGCAGAGTGACTAGGACTAAATTTGTATCTTAATAATCTGAACTTTCCAGAGCAAGCAACCATATTTCCACGTAGGTAAACCATGTGCAGTCATTGTAGGTTCCATCTCTCAATTTTGTAAATGTACTTCAATCATTTTGTCACTCTCCTCACAGGACATGGATATAACAGGCAATTTTTTTTTTTTTAAATAATAACTCAAGCTGAGCAGTAGTGTTGTGCACAAAAGATAACCATTACATCTTATGTTAACAGTATTACATGTTCTGAATTATCCCATTATATGCCACTGAAGGTGTGACTTCTAATCCATATGTTGTTATGTAAACTATAGCACATGTACCTTTTCTTCACACTCTGCAGCAAATGGATTTACCTATAATGTACAACTTCTTCAGATCAACATACCTGTAAAAGATAATACAATATGTACAATGATAAAATATGCCAGTTAGACAAAAATTAGAATTTTTATGAACAGAAACTAATGGTAATGTTCGATTAACTTTAGGGATTTTACATTGAGAATTCTTCAGAAGAGTTCTATTAGCAATAGAACTATTAGCATAATCAACTAAGAAAATGTTTTATTACACATATTAAAAAAAAGTTATAGATTTGAATTTTATTTATTTTATTTGAAAGAGCAAGGAGCCTTGTCTTTTAAAGTCTTACAGCAGAAATTTTCATATAAGCTCCTTGATAAATGTCATGTAAATTGCACTATTTTCTACTTAGACACTGTAATTTAATGACCTTTTGGTCATGAATAACCTGAACACCTATTAACTTATAATAACTGCATTGAAACTGAAAGCTCTCAAACATTTAAAAAAGAAAAAAAAATCAGACCCCTGATTATAGACTCCTATTAGGGAATCCATAAATTCTTGGGGCTTCTTCTTAGAAGTTCTACAAAATGACCTTTATGTTGTACAAGAAAATTGAGTGAGATACATGTACAGTGACTCAGTAATGTACTTTTGGATATGCTTACGTAGAAGCAGATAAGGATCTCCAGTCTTTACATATTTTGCTAGGATCTTTCTCCTTGATCCTGTTCTGTCTATTTACAGATCATTCTTTTAAGTAACAGTAATTGCAAGTTCATTTTTCCACTAACAAGCACATGTATACCCCTATATTAACATTCAGCATTTCTCTTGATTTGAAATACAGGACGCAATGCAATGTAGTGCACCACAATAAACACTGAAAAATTACAAGTAGTGCAAAAGCGTTTTATAGACCTACCTTTGGGAGAAATGCAGACATGCAAGAATGCAATTATAGAGATTGGGACCAAGGAAATAATTTTCATGTTTAAAGGCCTTTTTATTCAAAGTGCCCTATATCTTTCATTTTTATTTCCTTTATGAAAATTGAGTTATTGAACACTTTGCAGGTGCTACTTAAAAGATTCAATCACATCATTTATTAATCCTGATGTCATCATTATACAGGACCAAATCTAGTGGGAAATATTAGATACTGCTTTGAAAAGAGCAGTAAACCAGCCTGTCTAGGTATTTTCTATAGAAGTATATACTTGAAAATTTTACATAAACCATAATCTTGAGAGCAGTCAAAAAAGGTATGCAGTGAAATCCCATAAAACATTTTTCACACACAGCTGCTGTTTGGAATCAATGACTATAGATTCTAAAATTTTGCAAAATTTATATAGTGCACAGTTTTCACCCTAATTTCCTTCAGCACAGTGTTTTTTCTGGCTGTGTTGCAAATAGAGACGATATGGGATTCCCTTCTAAATAATGTCCAGGCTTCAGTGTAGAGGTAGCTGATTTTACAGGAACCTTGATCCAGATAATAAATTTTACTCTTCAAGCATCAAAAGAGTTTCCTCTAAAGTGGAAAACTAGTCTACAATGACAGGCTGGAAACAGTTATTGTAATTAATGTCTTATTTCCTGATCATTTATTTGTCCTGAAAAAAAGAATAAGTTATTTAAAATCTATCCTGCTGTTTGCTATCATGGCAATGATACAATGTTTCTTGTACAGAAGCTTCTCTAATAGCATACCAGCAAATGTAAATAACCAGACAATTTAGTTTATGCTCAGACTGTTTCACACAGTCTGACCTACTAACTCACTGTACTGCATTCAGGACTGACATACATGTAACATTTGAGTTACAAAAACTGATATGTGCAGTGGAATGCACCACATTACTCATAACACACACACACACACACACACACACAAAATTGGTGAACAATACAAAAATTGAAGTTATATAATCCAAAGGGTTTTGGTTTGGTTTGTTTTTTTCTAGTGTTTAAGTTGACTACAAACAAAATTTTAGTGTGAGGAAGGGGAAGGGGTAGGAAAAGGGAAGAAATTCCAGAAAGAAAATCCAGGAAGATAGAGTTCCAATCCCACTAGTAGCTTTGTAGCTGTCACTTGAACTTCACCAAAATATAGGCTTTGTATTTATCTTTTTCACGTAAGAATAATAAGTGTAGTTTGTTTCTAGCTACTTGACTAACGTTAAGTATGACAATAATTAAACAGGGAAATAATTAGTTGCAAAAGTTGTGGCTATCAATGACACTTCCTGTATATCTTAGATATATTTATATATATTTCACCTATCTATGCACTTCCTATATCAGCTGCACAGAAAAGCCAGCAGGTCAAAAGAGGTGATTATGCTGCTGTATTCAACATTGGTGCAGCCTCACCTTGAGTGCTGTGTGCAGTTCTGGGCCCCACCATTTAAGAAGGTTGTCAAGTTCCTTGCATGTGTCCAGAGGAGGGTAACAAAGCTGGTGAAAAGGCTGGAAGACATGTCCTCTGGGGAGTGGCTAAGGACTCTGTGTTTCTTTAGTTTGGAGAAAAGGAGGCTGAGGGGTGACGTCGTTGGTCTCTACAGCTTCCTGAGGAGGGGACATGCAGAGGGAGGTGCTGAACTCTTCTCTCCTGGAGAATGCAAAGGAATGGTTCAACGCTGCATCAGAGGAGGTTCAGACTGGACACTAGGAAGCATTTATTCGCCAAGAGGGTGGTCAAACACTGGAAGACGCTACCTAGAGAGGTGGTCGATACCCCAAGCCTGCCAATATTTAACAGGCATTTGGACAATGCGCTTAATAACATGCTTTAACTTTTGATCAGCCCTGGAGTGGGCAGTTGGACTAGATGATCGTTGTTAGTCTTTTCCAACTGAACTATTCTATTCTACATCTAATGGATAAGCTCTTAGAGTATTGCCAATTAAAAACCTTTTCTAAATAACCATATATATGTTGAGTCAAAGATAATAAATTTAATGTACTTACAACAGACAAATTCCTAAAATACCAAGTACCTACATCCCTTGTCATGATCAACTGCAAAATTTCTTGCAGAATAAAAGCAAGCCAATCAAAAATATTTTTAGAAGATGAGCAGTGCAACAATATTTCATTGTACTATTAGTTATAATTTGGTAACCCTGCCTGAATTGAAGTTCTACCTCCTGCTTACATTTTGTAAAGTAAATTGCATCCTTGATTTGTACAAATGAAAAGTGAAAACTGCTTTCCTTAAAAGTCTAATGACTTGCCTTGTTGCCTTTCATCTACCTTTTCTATCAAGCTGTGAGTGATTATTTCTCTATCACTAAGGGGTAAATACTGTTGATCTGACTGAACAAACATAGTGCCCTTATGCACTTGATCCAGCTGTACTTCTACAACAGGACTTTCTTTCTTTTTTTTTTTTTTTTTCCTTTTCCCTTACTGCATTGTCAGAAGAACAAAGAAACAGACAAAATACCCAAGCCAAACCACAAACCTGATTCTTGCTTTTTTAGCATATTAAGGTAATAGGCCTTGGGCAAAATTCAATTCAGATATAAACATATGCATCAGTGTTCAAGAATTTCAACAGGACTCAATTGATTTTGTAGTGAAAATTCTAAAATTAAAGTTATAATTGGTTTATAAGTACAAAATTCAAATCTATGCAATAATTTCAGCACTGGCATAGCTGGATATCAGTTCTGTGGCTGCACATCACCCAGTATCCTCCGTCAGTAAATTCCTGGGTAATGCAAGAGCTTCCCAACTAGTCTCTGCATAGGGGAGACAACAGACTTCGGACCAAGTGAATGTCTGAGCCTCTAGCCAGCCTCACAACAAGAGTTGTAACTGTTACAGGAGTTCATCAGGTGGGAATTTCAGACAGCCCTGGTGTTTCCCTAAGCAGGCCCTGCTTTTGATAGGCACCATCTGTATGCTTCAGTGCATATATTATTTATACATAATTTATTATCATGCATTTTATTAAAAATGCATCTACCTTGCGTGAAGAATCTGGTAGGTCCACTGATTCGTCCAAGAAATTCCTGATGCCAAACTGACCAAGGTGTATACCAAATGTTCTACAGTCGGTAGAAACCTTTTGTGCAGATAGAGGAATCATCATGTAGGACTGCCTGTCATACATAATTAAGGTAGGACATGTTTTGTATATCATTTAAAGTAATCAATATAAACAGATCATCCAGATGCTAGAGTGGTCATGCAGGACTACAAGCCAACTGGGTTTTAAGAAATTATTGAAATAACAGCACAGGCAGTCTAACCTGGTCCAGATGAACACACTGCTGCAAGGATTCTTGCAATGGAGGTTCCTGCAACCACACAGAAAGCAACCATCTTGTTTGAGACACTGGTTTCCCCTCAGGAGTATTACACTATGCCAAGATGCCATTTCTTTTTTTTTTGACAAAAAATTCTGACTGTGAGCATCTCTACAACAGTTTCCAGTGGTTAAAAGGAGATATCAGAAAACATCAATATTGACACTAAATATGACATCCTGTTTCAAAACACATTCCTTATGAGGAACAGCAAATGTCTTTTTGAAAGTGCAAGACAAAGAGATGACAGTACCGCTACTGTGCAGAAGGATGAGTACTATTTTTGACTTAGCATTTCTTTACACTGCATACAGAGCAGTCTTTACAAACATCATGCTAAACCAAAAACTTAACAATAGCATAAATGAGGTTACTAAATTTGAACCCTTGTATGTTCTGCCACAGAAGCGGGATGCCTAGCATTTTCTTTACTTTAGGTATCAGATAGACATTTTCATCAGGTACATTACATCCTTTGCCACAATAAAAAAAAAGTTTAAAAAAAAAGGAAAAGCATGCTTCACTAACATTTAGTAAAACAATACCTTTCACCTCATATACTGAATAATAAATGCCACATCAAAAGAAGAGAATTACAATATAGATCAGACAATCCGAATAGTTAGGCTCTGCCTAAAGGCCAGACACTCTGATCGGATGAGTTCATTCTGTTTAGTAAGCAGATGGGATGTATATGCCAACAGTATATGGAGACCTGCACAATTAATACACCAAACCTTGTGTCTGCCTCTGGAGCACTAAAAATGTTGCATGACCCCGGCCAAATAATTCCCCCTCTAGGACTCAGAAAAAAAAAACATCTATAAGGGCACTGATGCTTGAATGAGATAGTGGCACAAGGTGACTCACTAACTTCAAATAACAAAGTTGAATTACCCTCTGCATTTTTACATGAGAGCCTAAAAATACTTAATACATGGTTGCGTTAGTACTTTGTATGACCATTAAACTCTATAGACTCCAATACAACAGACTAAAAAAAACCCAACAACTTTAGAACTTTAGCTATACAAAGAGTCTCATTAAATTCAAAAGGATAAGTCGCATGTATGGAATTACAGTGGTGTGTATAAATAATTTTGTGGATGTATCTTATGTTTCCTTTAATCTTTTAACCTTTAAATACATGAAAACCAAATCCATTTAATCTACCTGACTATCCATTGGCTCCAATTTACTATACATAAAGAGCTCTCAGAAACTGACACAGTGAAACTGAACCCGTGTTTTATGTAATCCTGAACTTACAAAAGCTTTGTATGTATTCACCTTAATATGTATAAACAGCTTCATTTGAGAATAAGTACACTACTCATTAGTGAGCAAGCATATAGTGAACTATTTGCAGGATTAGACTTTAAAGCTAGTGCATAATGCAAACATGTGAAACTATTAGAACATCAATATCATTTTTTATTAGTTTGGATATAGACACCTATGGTTTGGTACACTCCGACAAATCATAGACAGTTTTGATCCCATTACTCTATACTGAATTCTAGTAATTTATTATCTCATATAAGAGCTCCTAATTGATTCTATGAAATAGTAACTCAAGAATGAGTCTCTGAACATTCACCAAATCACACATGTGCTGTAACAATATGTTCCTACAACTAGGACAAAATATCCAAGGTGGTTTTACATTCATCCCCTTTCTAAACTAAACAATAAAAGCCTAAATAGTTACTCCAACAACATTTACATTGCTTTTGTTACTTGAGCTGCACCACAGTAATGCGAAAAGACAATAATAATTGACTGTGGATAATACTTCTTGGAAAAACACTTAACTAAATTGTGAATATATTCAGCCTAATTGTTGCCTAGGGTAGTGATACAGGATACGTTTTTAAAGATGGGTGACATAGATCCTAATAGATAAAAACTTCTAAGATATGCTGCTATTGAAACCCACGGAGAATAATTATGTAGACTTCAATTGCATATTAGGACAGTCTGTTCACAGTGCCTGGGATACAACTTCAATATAGCATACATGGGATATAAAGCATACATGGGATATAATTTCAATGCTAAAGTTACGTTCTTCTGCTCATTGTAGTTAGCATCCACAGGAGCTGGAAATCCAGTGCGTTCTCTTGAACAGCAATAGGTTTAGATACTATCAATTGGACAGTATTTTTATCAGGCAGTTATTTAGAAATCAGCTTTTCCATGGATAGAGATGCTCCTCCCCTAGCCTTCCCCACCCCTTAAAAAAAAAAAAAAAAAAAAAAAAAATCCATCCCTTTACCGCGAGCATCAAAAGCTTATGGAAGTGGAAAATTGTGAAACTGCTAGATGCTTTTGAATTTATTTCTTTGTTCTTTCGTGTTTGGTGTTCTGATTTGCTTTTTCATATAAAGCCAGAAAAGTCAAGCATCCATCTGGATAAGAAGCAGAAGCATTAAGTGTTCTGGAAAAGCATTTTAAAACTATTTGTTGTTAATATGCAAAGAATATGCACATGCACATCATCTTATTCATGTTTCTCAGTAATAAAGGAAAAAATAACTATATGGTGAGATTAAGGTCTGTATTACTTGTTTTGAAATGGTTGGCAGCAGTTTCCTGTTTCTTTTCAGCCTGATCTATTCTGTGCATTCTTGCAGAATATTGTTTTTCTTAAATGATTTATGCCAGCCATGTTTCACTACACAGATCTTGTCCTTTTGTGTTTGTCTATACCTTCCAGTTATCTAGTGTAAATAACAGAAAGGACTGGAGCACTTACGGGTCCTCATTCAGTTTTGCAGGTTCATTGAGGTTCCAATGTTTAAAACAACATTTGTTTAAGCATTTATTTATGCCCACATTTTTGTGCAGGAATAAATAGACAGAAATCAAGATAGCATCCAAAGCAGCTAGGATAGCATTATCTACATCAGAGAACACTGTTAGGTTCAAAAGTCTTCTGTTTACCATAAAGCATGTTTTTGTTGCAGTTTCAAGATGTTACTCATAAGACAGACTGAGTTCAAACATTTGTCACTGCCTTAGATTATATATTTGAGAAACTGTCAGAAATTTATAACTTTATTAAACAGGTAACAGGGAAAATAAGTTTTCGTATAATCAAGTTAGACCACCGGGCAATCAACTCAAGCCACTTTAAATATGATTTCTGGAATTAATGAAGAAGTTTGGAGATAATAATCCTTTCAACAATTCTGAACTCATTTAAGCATCCTATCTGCACTGTGCTACTTTTGAATTGTATTGCACCTTTAGGAAAACATCTGACAGGATTCTTTCTTGAAGAGCTGCTGTCATTAGAACCTTCCTGACTTATTCTTGGCTGCTTCCAAAGCAAGAAATTGTTTTCCAAGTTATATGTTATAATCACTGCTGTTTCTTGATTTCATTTAGTTCTGCAGGAAAAAGAAGCAACCAATACCAGGCTCACAAAATAATTCAAGACCGACTCTCTATATAAATGTGTTTAAGAGAGAGGGACAAAGAAGAGGGTTGAAGATGTATAAGATAATGAAAAAGTGGTTCTGAAGCCAGATAGCAAGAAAAGGTTGAAAGCATGCTTCTGGGATTATGAGCAGTACATCTGGTGTTGCATTCATTTTTTCGTGTGTCGCCTCTCAGAAATGAATTCAATATCATGAACTCTAAAACTTTGTAAGAAAACATAGTAATAACAACAAAGTTTCTTATGGTGTGAAGTCATAAAACAGTTTTCTGGAATGCCATTTTTGTGTGCACGTCTGTATTCTGATCTAAAACTTCTGTTCACAAAAACTTGCCCTATAAGGGCTCTGTTATTATTTTATTCACCAGACATTGATTTCTATCCCTCAATACCTGAATGTCTACTAAAGCATCTTGGTGCCTGTTAAGGCTAAATATTTTGAAAACATTAAATTTGTTTTACTTTTCCTTTTTTTCTTTCTTTTTTTTTTTGTCATTTTCCTTTATGTATGTTGTACTTCAAGTGCTTCAAGAAGTGATCCTGTGTTTTCTAGGTAGAAGAGATAAGTTACTGTTTAATAACCACTTGCATTATAAGCTGTAGTTGGAATTTAAGTTAGATGATGAATAAAATCACTTGACCTATTGCTACTTGCAGCTGGCTTATGTATCTTGTGTATAATGATTGTTCAGTAGTGAACTGCAACTAGTACTGAATATAAGGAGTAACACCACTGAAGTTCAAATCACAGTACCATGATACAAAAGAGCCTTCGTTTTTTTCCTCTGTTCCCTAAACAACCCTTTGTGTTGTTGGAATGATTCAGATGTAGAGGTGGTAGCACAGAAATCAAGACTTTAGCTCTGTATATTTTCTTTATTTCTTCTAAAACCTACTGGAAAAAACATATCAAATTCCAAATTATCAAGTGCTGGTTTTATGTCCAGACTGAGTCATCTCTCCAGACTGAGCACACTGCATGAAAATCAAAGCCCCATTGAAATGCTTTGTTTTGACTAGAGGAGACCAAGTGAAGTCAAGCTATTTCAAATCTGTATCATATACCCGTTCATGCAGGCTGTATCTAAAGCTATTATCATGAAAAAGCTCTTTTTTATCATCTGCTATACTACATTATCAGCAGCAGTGCTAGAATATACCCTAGACTTCTAAATAATGGGCTTAATTCTCCAGGACTGTCAATGCATTACTTTTAAAAAACATTAGCTCACATGAAAGATAATCTTCAGCTACTTCTAAGTAAACCACTGTTTTTCAAATAAATTGTTACTTAAAATGCAATTATTTTCTTTAGCCCTCTCTCCATCTTTATAGTAAAATTAAGCTACTTTTGATATGGTAGCTTTTGTTTTTTCTTCAAAGACTGTGCATATATTATTTTTTATATGAGGGTAAATAGAAGGAGATATCTGAAAGTTTAGTCAAATAATAACATTCTATTCCCCCTAAAATAACAGCAACACATTTACTTAACACTTCTATGAATTCTGTGTATCCATCAAGACCTGTTCAGGCTACCTCTCTAAGACAGTCTATTTAAACAACGCTTTTTTCAGTTGCTGGTCTCAGTGACTGGTCTATCCTTGTTCTGAGTTAACATGTCTAGTCATTGTTAATAACCTGACAGTAGCCCCGGCATATTGAAAAACAGTCAAGCCAGTGAGAAAGTGAAGGACTAGTCTCTGGCTTCTCATCCCCCATCTTTTTACTTCTTTATCTTTCGTCACAGCACCCTGTTTGCTCAGAAGCCAAATTGGAAAGAAAAATCCTACAGGTCCTACTCTAAATTTTTTTACACACTACTCTTGTAATCAATGGAGGTAACAAAGGGACGCAATGCTCCCAGAAGGAACAGCCCAAATATCAATACCGTTCCCCACATCAGGTAATGAATGAAGTATACCGTCCATTTCCCCCACAGCAGGTCAGGTGATGTGGATGCTTTTGCCTGCATTTACCTCAAAGCATATAGCTTTTCAATGAAAACCATGCAGGGGCTCAGTCAGCATCACAGCCTTCCCCAGCCCCCTGTGATCTCATCCTGTTAATTTGTAGATATGACTGCAGTGAGTTGAGCTGTACACGGCATCGTCACAGAAGAGTAGGAAATGGGCTAATGAAGGGGCACTACATCCTCCATGCCTTTTCTCTCTTCTGTCTTATTACATCCATACCTTGTATTTTTTCTTCTTCTCCCCTCTACCTAGCAGTCTGCTATAACAATTTCATTGCTATGAAAGACACACAAGGTCCAAGCCATAGAGACTACCATTTTAACCATATGCTCTTGTCTGTTGTAATAATTCTGTCTCTATTTCCAAGTTGAATTAATCTGTGGTGATTTAAGAAGCATGTTGGTGTTCTTCCCAACCACCTTCTTCTAACACTGATGTCAGTTTTACAGTATTCATTCACATAACAAATCTGTGTAATCTTCAGAAACACATTAATTGATAAAACATAAGCTGATTTCCCTCATATTGTACACCAACAGCAGATAAACACATGGATACCACATTTATGCAACTACAGGGGATTAAATAGGCTTGACTGCAGTCACATATATTTCCCTTTCCTCATGAATAACATGAATATGTGTTAGAGTAATTCAAATGTGTCCGATTGAAAAGTCTAGAAATGCTTATATTCATAGCTTATGTGTAGTTTTCTATGCTTATGTTCATTACCAGCACAAACCTTGATTTCTCAATAAATAAAAATTTGAAACAAACGAACAAAACAACTGCTTGAAAATAATGAAAACACCAAAGAAATGAAGTGTTTAAATAAGATGACACAGTAAGCAAATACGATAATACAGTTATTCAGGTAAAGTTGATGAAAACACCTAAAAGTACAAAGCTATTCAGACAAAATGCCGTGGCCCTCCTGCTGTAAAACATATGTCACAGGAGGAAATGGGAACATGTGAATAATAAAAATAAAAAAGTGAAAAAAACACAGAACTTTCTAATCAAATATTTGTCTTTCTTGATAAATTGACAGAATTAGAAAACAAATGACTACAGCAGACAGAGGTCTGATAAAAGGAAGAAATGGGAACCCTGGGAACAATCACAGAAATTAAGAAAGAGACCAGTGAAATAAAACAATTATATCCTTGGGAAGAGAGGTGAGCAGAGCTCTTCAAAAGAGCACATTGAGAAAAGGTGCCATACAGGATAAACTAAAACAAAGCAGACAGCCTGTGACAAGCAGTAGAGGCACATACATCCTCAGTCTGGAAAAATGCTTAAAATTATGGTTAGAGATACACTGAAAATTACATCCATATCCATTGTTGCACGACCAAGAATATACAGATCTCATGTTAAGAAAACTTCCTAGGGGATCAACAAATTATTAAAGTCTTCTCAAAATTTAAAAGGTTTGTAATATCTTATTATTAGATTATTGTCTTTACTGATCAGACTTCAATGATGTTATATAAACAGGTCTTATGAAGGTTGCTACAACAATAAAAACATCAAATTTTATTTTAATAGCTTCTTTCCTTGTTTGTACCTTGAGTTCTATGCAAAGGACAATTCTGTATTTATCCCTGGCTGAACCCACATAGTAAATAGTACTTATACTGAGTAGGCAAACAAAAAAGCATTAGTATCCCAAGTTTCATCGTTCAACAAACATCCTCTTCATGTTAAACAAACATCCTTCACATGTTAAAAAAGCTAGGTATTGAGGGTGCTGACTAAAGTTAAATATGGATTTGTATGCAACATTGTTTTCTTGATGAAGTTTTCCTTTGCTTTGCAAGCTGGGAATAATTTTAATTGGGCTCACCTCTTACTCATTAGAAGTAGGCCATTAAAACCGCACAATCTTATTAGAGACCAGAAACAAGACAAAAACCACTGGTAATAAAGGGAGACCTTTCCTGTGCACAGATAATTGAAACATGGCATGACAGCCTTTGGTGATGAAGCTGGATGTATAATGAAAGGCAGGGGAGCCCTGTGGTTACCATTTACTTGATTTACAAGATGGAACACCAGTTTCTTTCCCTGACAAATAGCTCTGCAGAGTGAACAGGAATTAAAAAAAAAAAATCACTTGTGTTGTGTTTGGCATTTTTTTTTTTGTCTGTAGATTCAGCACATAACACTTCAAATACCCAGAGGCTTTAATTCTCTTGAATAATAAGTTGCTAGTTTTAAATATAGGTATTTTTCAGATTAGTAGTATATTTCAAGCACCTTGCTCGAGATCAGACAGGAAAGCTAGGACTGAATAGATGATAACTCAGATTTCCCAATTCTGTGCTTTAATCTCAGAATGTCTTTTCTCTCCTTAAATGACTCCCAGAAGTACCCCTTGCATATAGTATAAGTATCAGTGCTATAAGTCAAAAAGATTCATAATTACACTCTCTGTTTGACAGAATACCTTGAGGGTGTTTGCTCATCTACAAACAAATTTAACCTAGAAACTAACAAACTCTTTTGTTTCCTCCAAATCAGCACACAGGCATTTGAAATTACTCCATGACATGGTTCTAAATCATAGAATGAGTGAGCATTGTAGAAAGCAATTGAGGAGGAGGAAACTGAAGCCCTGTGGAAAACCTTATGAGGCTCTGGGCATCACAAAGGACAGAGCTTTCAGTCACAGACCTTTGGCCTCTCCTGGTGTGATACATCCCACTAACATAGATGTCTAAAAGCTAAAGACACAAACCCAAGCTATGGTTCACACTGTGCAACAAAGATTATGGAAAGAAAGTCTACTTGATTTACCTTATACAAACCTAGTGACATGTCCAGAAAATAATTTAATATACATGTACTCTGCCCCCAACAGAAAGATGATAGCTCTTTTTTCCCTACCCAAATTATTACAGACATTACGAAACAGTTACACTGATTTCCTGGATTCCATGTGCATGAACTAATGTGTCAGCTCCTCTTCATCTCCCCCACATTATGTACCTGTAGAGGAAAACACTTCCAACTACGCCAGGCAATCCCTGTACACATATATAAAATTCAATTCCATGCAGAAGTAGTTCCTTGTTTTCAAACTTATCATCAGTCCAGCTACTTTTCTTTTTGTTTGTTTGTTTGTTTGGGGGTTTTGGGTGTGGGGTTTTGTGTGTGTGTGTGTGTGTGTGTTTGTTTGTTTTTTCCACATACTGAAGAGCTTCCTGAGAGAGAAGAAATGGTAACACTGTGAGTAGCTAGCTTTTACTTTTTTTTTTTCTGTCTCATGTGTTTGCAAACCATTTAAAAACAGCAAGAACAGTTGTTCAAGTGGAAGACAGCTAGCACATCATTATGCTATTTCCTAGGTTCCCTTAAACAAGCCCAGACCCAACCTGCTCTAAAATGGCTTGTAAGCAAAACTAAGTATCACCCTGCAAGTAATGTTAGGAGAGAAGAGTAGTGTTTAATATCAGACAAGTTGACATTTAGTCATGTAGAGGAACACCCTTTAGGACAATGAATTGTTTTTTCTGTGTCAACGCAAAACCCAAATGTGTTCAGAAACCTGTTCAAAAGTTAAAAGGAATTAGATGCTGCTTGTGTTAGTTTTTGCTGAATAGAAATGAGTAACATATTATTATTACATTATGCTCTACTTTGTTTTCAGGCAAAACATGTCACGTTAGACTGTTTCAAGGAACAACGCTTAAAGAAGCATTGCCAACCCACTATATCTGTGCCGGCATGGATTTCTAACTTTTTCCATCTCTTCCTTGAAAAGGCAAAAGACATTTGCAGTGTCTGTTTCACATGGACTAATTTCCTCTGTCATTCTATAAGATTCTTCCTTCTGTGTTCACATCCCAGCTGAGAACGTTTCTTTTCTGTACCACATTAAGTTTAAATCTCTCAGATTTCAAAGAGGCATGTTTCTTCCTGTAATATTTTTTTTAAAGTTATCCATTTATTAGGTTATGCCTTTGGGGACATAATTTGAGAGAAAGGCAATAGAATATAGAATTTGCTGACCAAAATGAAATTATTATCGTATGCTAAATGTAAGGAATGTATCTAAAATTATGCAAAATGACCCTACCCTATACACCTAGAAAAGATATTAAGCTACTGGAGAGTGTCCAGAGGAGGGCTGCAAATTTGGTGAAGGGTTTGGAGTGGAAGCCACATGAGGAGCAGCTAAAGTCACTTGGTTTGTTCAGCCTGGAGAAGAAGAGACTGAGGGGAGACCCCATAACGATCTACAGCTTCCTCACAAGGGGAGGAGGAAGGGTAGGAGCTAATCTCTTCTCTTTAGCGATCAATGACAGAACTGTGCCAGGGGAGGTTTATGTTGGGCATTAGGAAAAGGTTCTTCACCTAGAGGGTGGTGGAGCACTGGAACAGGCTCCCCAGGGAGGTCTCACAGCCCCAAGTGTGAGCCCACAGTTCAAGAAGAGACTTGACAACACCCTCAGACACATTGTGTCCTGTGGAGCTGTCATATGCAGGGACACGAGTTGGACTTGGTGATCCTTGTGGGTCCCTTCCAACTCAGGACATTCTGTGATTCTACAGTTAGATCTCTGAGAATGCACTACAAAATGTGAGGATGCTGCTCCAATGAAATTGCGAAGTACTTTGGAGAAAGGTGCACAGCCATTGGGTGTCTCAGAGCCTATGGAAGGTTCACTGCATTCCAGTTACACTTAAAAGCTTTGAGCTTCAGATGGCCTCAGCAGCATGCTTCCACCAACTCCGGTAGAGTTATACTCACACTGGAGGCAGTAGTAGTCTGTACCCCTTCCCCATGCTTCCCTGGGTCCACTCTGGGTTCTCTATGTACCAATGTCCCAAAAGTATGAAGAAAAGCCAAAGACTGGTTCCCATGTACTTAAAGAAAGTTTTATGAAAGCATAGTTGTATTGGAAAATGAGCATGACAAATCCACGCCAATTGGTGTACATACCAATCCACCTGTGGTATGGACACAAACGATATCACAGGCAGGAGTACAAAAATTTAAGGTGCACATCAACTATGCATTCTAGAACAACCTAATTGTCTGTATTATAGATCTAGAAGAAGCATTCACAGCATACTTTACAGCTAGGCAATACTACAAAATAATATTCTTAGCCATTGTTATTTGAAAGTAAATGATCATGTCTTCTGAAAAGGATGCTTGGATAGTCAGTTACTTTTACTCTAAGTAGTTTAATCAACACAAGAAGTGAATTAGAAAAACTGAAGATTTAAATCATTTCATTGCAATACGGATGAATCATTTGCAGACATTTTCTTTTGCATCAAACACACAGCTCTGCACTGATGCTGGTCCCTAGAGAACAGATAGTTACAGATAGACTGCTTTCAGCCCAAGAAATACAGCAGGATGATTAACTTGCAGTGGCTAAAGAAAGCTTTCAAACAAGCTGATCAAACATTCAGGAGACTGCAGAGCTGTGCATTTCAGGTTGAGAAGTTTAAAAACTTAACTATCCTTGCATTGCTTATCACCCTTTATTAGCAAGACAGTAAAATCCATAGCAATTTAAAGCAAGGTTATAACTTTAAATAAACTCTCCTTCCAGGATTAGTTAAGTAAAAATTCAGTTACCAGCTTTTTGTATAGCTGAATCAAATTCCAGCACATTTCATTCAAGGTTGTAACAATTCATTTAAAACTTAAATGAAAAAAAGCGTCTGCCGGAATTCACTCTTTTCTTGTGGAGATGTCCAGAAGAGTTGTGTTACGACAGGACTGAACATCGTGTTCAGTCCCGTTAGCTTGTTCATGAAAGAAAATATAGAAATACATCTCTCTAAGCCACTCTGAAATGGTCCAAGGCCAAAGTAAAACTAAATCCCAGCTCCCAGCAGGGACATTGTGATCCAAAGGCAGCAGAAGGTAGATAGCTCATGGGAAGGCAGCCTTTTCCCTGGCTGCGGTAGCAGATTAGCAAGATCTGCCTGCTGTCACACTTATGGGACTGATCTTCCCAACTAGATTATGAATAAACATCTGAATCCCATATTTACCTACTGTATGCTGAAGCACACCCCAGCACACTCCAGCTAATGGAGAGGTCTCTTCGTAAAGTTGTCATTTCATTCACGCACGTAACCAAGTACTTACAAGGTTTCACTCTCAAGATTTCTGAGCTGTGTCTGTATTAGCAAGTAGACCACACCAGCAGGAGTAGATTTATACAGTGAAACGGTTGGTAATAATCACCAACATTCACATTGTACACATCTCCAGGGATTTTTCCTGTAGATTTCTCAGCCAGTTTGGGAGGCTGAACATCCATTATTAATTCCAGCTGTACTAGGTGCAGTTCTGGATCACAGAACATCCATTATTAATTCCAGCTGTACTAGGTGCAGCTCTGAATCACATCTGACATCCTTCTGAAAGTAGTACAGTTTGTGTGCTCTGAGACTGCCCTAGGACTCTCAGCTGGCATGCAAAAAGTTAAGAGGCCTAAAAGATTGCCTGCAGCTGTGCATCCCTTGTCTCAGCTAAAACTCCAATGTAAACGCACTCTAAGAACAAGTCAAGTATCTAGATCATTCAATCTGAAAATCACTCAACGTAATTCTAGAGAGTAAATATTATTATTTTATTCTAACAACATGCAGTCACTAGATTTGAAGGCATATAACTAGAAATAATGTTTCTTAATACCTGATACATTTTTTCATATCTAGAGTATTCTTGCAATTCATTCATTCAAACTGGCAGAGAAATAGAGCTAGCTAACAGAGCAATTTTGTAGCTTTTTCAATTAAGGGCTATCTTCTCACACTCCTGAAAGGCTGGAACACATCTAGAATTTATTTACATATTCCTTGGAAACACTATTAAACATAAATGCTGCTTCAGCTACCTCTTTTAAGGAATACTGACTTGTAGTTTTCTTGGTAATAAAATGTTGTTCGTTACAGGAATAGTCCTTGATAGGCATAGGTGCCTTTGATATATGAAAGGCAGAGCAGACATAGACAGGATTAATATCTGGCTAGACAATACACAGTGTCATTTATACGATGTAATAGTGGCACCTCCTACCAAACTGGTGGTTCATGTCTTGATATTTGAGTGTATTGTGCAAATTAAGCACCAGTACTCACTGTTCTGCAATATGTAGACTAAGAACCTTATAGAGTAATGGGTATAACAACGAATGGAATAAATATAAAAAAAAAATTAAAAGAGAACAAACTTCGACGTGATTCAACAGGCTGGAGTTTAGGTACATCTCAGTTAAGGATGGAATTTGGAGGAGTTCCATAACAAGAATAAAAGACAGTAGCAGAAATCTCCAGGCATAGCCACAATGCTTTCACCAAAGAGCACAAATTACAGAGCACCCTTCCTTCCCAGCCCTCCCATAGCTTGTTCCAGCTTTGCTTACATTTATGCCACTTGTACAAAATGCTAAAAGCCTAAACGCAGATGCCTGGGTGCCTTTTCAAAAACTGTAGGATATTCAACACATACACGTGAAGCAGGCAGATTGGCAGATACAGAAGCCTCACAGCCTTCTTCCACCAAATATTAACAGCAGTAAAAATTGGATTTGTAAATCACATTTGGAGAAAAGGACAATTTGCTTTATGATTCCATAGAACGTATTGTTATTAACATAATGTATTTTATGCATTTCTTCTTTAGAAGAAAATCATAAGAAATAATCAAAATTCATGCTGATCATTTGGCATTCTAAGATGTTAGTAAATTTTATACACATTATTCCACAAGTTCACACCAACTTTCTCCCTGCAATAATGATGTTAATAGAAAATAAAACATCATTAATGAGTTCTAGACTTGAAATACTTGAAATTTTTCTGCCATTTCTTCTCTAGAGATACTGTGTTGACATTAGTTTCAGGTAACTTTATTATTCTTAGAACTATCTGATCCTTTTCACTGCATCTTATCCTAAAACAATCTCCGCCTTGATGCACTCTCTGGTGGTTAGCTACTTTGTTTCCAATACTTTTTCTTCTCAAGTGTCACTTAAATTCTCTGACATTGAAAAGATGCAAGAAAAACAAGTATTATTGAGATAACAAACAGAAAGAGCCTAAATAGAGCATTGCTTAAAGGGCTACATTTGCCACGTTTTTAATCAATCAGTTTAAATTAATCTCTCCCCTGTGTTCAATTGACCAACAGAAAAGTAATTAAAAAGTTATCTCCATTTTATAAGCAGTGAAAAAGAACAGTATCTCTCTAATTCTTCATCAGCAGTTAATGTGGCCAACAACAAATTAAAATAGAGGAAAATATCCAGTGTTCCACTGCGATTCAAAGCTGCGCTTAGTTTGGCTTTATGGCAGTGAAAATTGTGTTTATTCCCAAGTATAGGACATTCTGAAGCATGCTGTTACTCCCAAAAAGCAGAGGAGGTTTGATACACATACTTTCAGAAAACCATTCTCTATACCATTTCGAAAAACTACTCTGTAGTCAATTACTTTCCACCAATTAATGCTACTTGTGGGCTATCTAGCAACAGGCACATCAAGCCTGGTAAACTTTATAAAATACTCATTTGTTTTAGTTAATCATATATACACACACATATAGGTGTCGCTTTCTTGAAAGTGTAGAAAGACAAAATCGCTAAGTGAACACAGAAGCTACAGCTGTGTGCTTCCTTCCTGTGGAAATAGCTTTCCAATCATATAAAACAACGCATTTTAAAGCAGTGTTTAGTTCATTGCCTCTCTCCCTGAACCTTCCCCTCCTTTTATGGCATGAGAGGACAAGCACTGGAAATTGTCAGGCTCCCACAGAAGTCAAGAAACATGAGAATTCTGGAATTTCTTCCCATACCAAGGGCATTTACTTTCAGAAGTGGACAACGCATGTATAGACACAGTAAGTAATTTTAAAAATATCCCTCAAAATTATAATTTTGACTTTCTAGTAAAGCACAAGTAAATCACAGATTTACTGTGGCACTGTTCAGCTCTGCAAACAGTCTTCCCCCCTCCCTGCTTTTTTTGGCCTTCTTTTTACAGCCCCACCTAAGCAGCTCTTGACTATTGTGTAAGTAACTAGAAGGTATATCAGATTTCTGATTCTCTTTCTGAAAATTTTTATTACTTACATTTGTTTGTTAAACATCCTACTTCCAGTTTTCACCATTAGTTAATCTGCTGAGTTTTCTTACCCAATTATTGTTAGATTTTGTCTATTTTTCTCTCTGCTGTCACAGCTCTACCTAGTGAGGGCTTCTACCTCCTGCTTCTATCCACACCTACCTACCTATCTGCTTCCACAATAATGTTCCCTCCATACAACTTTAACTCCCCAAGCTCACATCTCTTCAAAACCTTCTGTTGAGCCACTGTTTCAGATGCAGAGGTCCAAGATTTTTTTTTTTTCTTCAATTTCGTACCTTTTATTCCCATAGCATATACACTGAACAAATTCCTGAAAGACACTTAAGATGTAGCACGACTTTACTATAGGTCATGGTAGGCTGCAAAATCTAATACCTCAGTCTTTGATGACAAACACATCATCATATAAGTTTCTGTTGACACTACTGCAATTATATTTTTTCTTATTTTTGTGTTTCACTATTTCTCTTAGATATGTCAATTTCTTTTACCCTTTCTGCCTATCTTGACTTTAAAAATCTGTCTTCTTGTACATTTTTATGCTTGCTGTATTTCATAGTTTTTCACATGGTACTGCTGTTTGGGCAGATGGCAGCATAGGGAGACATAAGATCTAAAACCAGTTTTTCATTCTGCCAATGACATGCTACGTGAAGTCCATCAAGTCTCCAAGCTTTATTTTACCTCAGTATTACTCTACAGAATTAGACCAGTGTTACTAATATACCACTGAAAAATGCTGATTGGATTACTCATTCGACATTTTCATAGTCCACTTATTTATATCCCCTCTGCTCCCACAGATTCATTCTTTTCCTATCTCATTTCTCTGCTTGGTTTTCATTTTCTCTTAATCTTCACTGTTTTTCCTTACCTCAAAGAGATGGCCCATTCATCTTTTAATGTTTTCCCTCTGGTATAACAAGATAAGAAAAAAATCTTTCATAATTACCAGTGTCTGTAAAGGTTCCATAGCTGAAGGTCAACTTCAGAGCAGAAATAATAACCTAACCAAAATTCTGCACTCTTTTTTCCAACACTTTCTCCTAAGTGTCCAGTTATTAGCTCATGCACAATTTGACTAAACAAAGCACTTAATTCCCTCCCTACCCCAAGCCAGCCCTCCTATCCATCAATGCAGTACTGTGAGACTGTAGATCCTCTTAGCTGCTATATTGCCTGTCACTTGGGCGTATGTATCCAGGCATCCTTTTTTGACCCTGATAAATCCTCAGCTGCAGCATATGTCTAAATCTTGCTGAGTTTTATGTTTTGGGATTTTTTGCATAACATTGCTGAATACAACATTTTCTATACCCCTACTCAGCTAAAACATGTGCTTAGATCTTCATCTTGCTGTGTTCTGTTTCTTGAATCATCACTTTCTCTTGGCAAAAATAATAACGTCCTCCCATAGCTTTTAAAAATGTTTCTAAGAACCAACCTCTTCACTAGTTGATTTGACTGCATCACATTGACTTCCTTTCCTGGTAGCTCATAGCCTAGGAGTTCCTTAGTGCTCTCTGCCACTTTCATCTCTCATTTTTACCACTAAATTTTAATCTCTTGCTTCTAACAATTCCTGTGTGTTCAAACGCCTTGTTCACGTGCCAGCTTGCCTACTAAGTACCTTTATTCTTTCTTCCAAGTTTCTCTTTATGTCATGGAGGACCTCACCAAAACATTTAATTTTTCTACTTGCATCCTTAAGATACTATTTGGCTGTGGTATTACCAGAATATCTACATATGTGGGGATAAATACCCACGAGGGTATGTGTGGTGGGTGCACTTGACCTCCCCCACCTCAGCCAAACCAGCAGCAGTTTGGTGCAGGCTCCAAAGGAGGTAAAGGCCTGAGTCGTAGCCAGACCAGGAGACCCACAGGGAAGCAGACTGGCATATTGAACACTGGTGGCTTGTGGGCGCACGGAGTCTCATGCAGGCTTTTCCTACTATATACAATTTGACTACGAGTCAACCACTTCATTCTGTAAATAAGACAGCCTGGATGAGCCCACTTTGAGCTCTCCCTGCTAAATATGTGAGCTGTATGGCAATGGTTTTACTACTGACAGGTCAGTGGATGAGCCCAATTCAAGTTCAATATTAGTCATTTAGCTTAAGTAGATGCACACCAAATGTAGTGGATTATTTAGAGATATAAGGTTGCATGATTTTTAATATATTCTTTGATTCATGTTACTTAGTAGACTAGATTTGCCAAAATTTTAAGCTCATATTTACCAAAAGCATCTGCAGACTATGCTAAATGCCTGCACGATAAAGCCTAGATTGCATTTTGCTGGGAAAAATGGAACTGACTGAGAAAACAATGATCCAAGGCTAACACAGAGACATCACAGACATCTGTGAAGCGGGTCTTATTTTTCCACTTCACTGAGAAGAAAGGATTTATCCAGATAAAACAGCACCTTCAAGGATATGGACCAAAACCAATGTCTGCAGCTGAACGAAACAGAGGTCCATGTGGTGTCAGGGAAAAGGGGTTCAATGGGGAGCAAGGGACCTGGTGGCAAAATTTTGCTATTGGACTGAATCTTGGAGTGAATGCTCTGTAAAGATATAAAAGTTTATAGTTTTCTACGCTTGGGTGGACCTCTATGTAGGTACCCAGCTTGAGTCAGCCCTTTTGTTATTTTACTCCACTAAATATTTTTCCTGAATATTTTGCTTCCTGAAAGTCTACTTTGCATGCGATTACGGGTCGTCCCTGAAAGTTTGCCTTCGGATCTCTAAGTACAGGCCCTGGAGCGAATGGTTATCAGTGGAAGAAGAACCCTGAACGTTTGCATCATGACAGACATACACATAACCTGAGAGTTTTCCTCCAGAGCTTCAAAACACAGCCCCTGGGGCGAACAGTCCTCAGGGACAGAAGACAGAAGGTTTGCTTCATGAATGAATACATGCGCCTGGAAAGAAGGTAAGCAATATTTCGTTTGGTATATCTCCTCCATGCAGTAAAGAATAGCACAAACCCGCCACCAAACTCTTTAAGGTCACGCTTCTCTTTAAGAAATCTAAACATTGTTCTGCAGCAAGCAGAACCATAAATCACTCCCCTGCAACAGTATGCAAATATATATGTGTGCACAAATAGGCACAGGTATACACAGGTATGTGCATGCATGTAAATATATGAGTGTGTGTGTAGATACATGCATGTTTATTGATATGCATGCACATAAGCATATATGCGCATGCACACAAATATGCATGTGGGCACATGATTGAAAATATGCAGATATAAATGTGTATATGTGTAAATATACATACATGCAGTGTGTGCACGGGTAAATACGTGTTTTATTCTTTATTGGTGGCTTTTACAACCTTCATTACTTCATTTATGCACATTTCCAACAAATATGCTTCAAGTTACCACTGCCTAAGCATGGTTGCAAACGGCACATGAGTGCACTCAAAGTCAGTTCAGAGACTCCTTGCAGTCCATTAGAAATTAAAAATAAAATTCAGCATAAAATGTTGGGTGAATTTTATAGATGATTCATTTAAAAGTCTGATAATAAATCATTTTTATTTCTGACTGAAAGTCTTTTAGAAGTCCGTTTTGAACAAGTAGGTATAATAAATCCATACAGCTGAATGGGGCTTTACAAGTTCCTGCACCAGGTCATGTAATCACTGAATTGTCTCCTGAATTTGAACATGACTGATTAAACTTTACAAGGAAATAATAAGGCAACACAATTGACTCTCCTGGACATTTATCATATGCTTTATACCAATATACCTAAGTGTTCAGGTCTCATTCCACCTTCCTGAAAAAAGAAGTGCTTGTTTCAAATCAAAAACTGCTACTCACAGGAAAGCTGAAGTGCTTTATTGTTCTTCTTCTGCATCATGCAGGAAACTAGATCTAATTTGAGAGAGTTTTGAAAACTTTTTCAATTCAAGTTGTGGCGGTTTGTTTGTTTGTTTGTTTGGGGAGGGATTGTTTGGTTGGTGGTGTTCATTTTGTGTTTTGTTTTGGGGTTTTTTTTGTAAAAAAAGACAGTACTAAAAATTAGTAAAAGGTGGTTTTGTGGTAAAAATGGTTGGAATAGAAAACTAGCTCAAAATAGGCTGTTGTGACCCAAAAACGCTGTTAATTTTTTCATGTATGAAACATAACTTTTGCAGTACATAATATTTCTACATTTTCATAGAATCATAGAATAACTTCAGTTGGAAGAGACCCTCAGGATCATCGAGTCCAACCATAACCTAACTGTAGCACTAAACCATGTCCCTAAGAACCTCACCTATTTGTCTTTTAAACACCTCCAGGGATGGTAACTCCACCACTTCCCTGGGCAGCCTGTTCCAATGCCTGACAACCCTTTCAGTGAAGAATTTTTGCCTCGTATTCAATCTAAACCTCCCTGTTGCAACTTGCAGCCATTTCTTCTTGTCCTATTGCTTGTTACTTGGGAAAAGAGACCAACCCCCTCCATGCTACAACCTCCTTTCAGGTAGTTGCAGACAGCTATAAGGTCTCCATCACCCTCCTCTGCACTCTCTCTAGTACCTCAATATCTTTCTTACAATGAGGAGCCCAAAACTGAACACAATATTCAAGGTTGGGCCTCATGAGCACAAGAGGAACAACTTTGTACATGTGGATGAGCAATTCCTAAAAACACACGACATATTATTTTTATTACAGAGACAAGCAGAGCAATTATGTTCTGTCTGTGAGATGTTATTTTCAACTGTGGGAGCAATATACAAGTCAAAATCACAAAGATAAGAAATCCAGGCTAGTAGCTTTTGCAGTTCATAATGTCAATTCGTCCTTCCCCCTGGAAAAATATTTGCAATTGGATTTTGTCAGCCTCTCAGCTAAGTTTTCCAGAAATGCTTCCCAGAGTCCAGCTCACACTCTTACAGGTACAAAAGCTTTTTAAATCAAAGGCAATTAACTCTATTGACAACAATTCCTTTCTTAAGGCTCATTGCAAGATTCAGAGCTTGGTTTCATGTCTGCTATGTACACAGGACTAATTTTCTAGATTATTCAGACTTCACATAATGGCTTATAATAAAATACTTGAGAGTTACATCATTCTAAACCCAGCATGTTTTGAATTTCCTAAACCTTTTTACATCATCAAGCTAAAATCCTAACTACAGGCTTTCAAAAAATTTATGAAGTTTTTCTGACTGTAACGTCCAGCCCAAAGGTATGGGGGGATGGTGGGAGAGGTGACTCAGATTCATTGGTACCCTTAGTTAGAAAAGAGTGTATACAATACTCAAGGTCCCTAAACAAACAAACAAAAAAAAACCCACCACCTTTTATTTTGCAGCTTGGCCAAATTAGGAGATGATTCAGGGGCAGAAAGATTTTACCTTGCTTAAGCCTAATTGGTGAACAGTTTAACTGCAAGAGGATTTATATAAAAGAGTTTTGTGGCACATGTGGGGCTGTAAGCCTTATGTTATTATACTACTCATAGAAAGAGAGGCAAAGAAATAGGGATATAGGAAAGGAAAAGAGAAGGAGAGGAAGGAGAGGAAGGAGAGGAAGGAGAGGAAGGAAGGAGAGGAANGGAAGGAAGGAAGGAAGGAAGGAAGGAAGGAAGGAAGGATGGATTCCACCACCCTTACAGATCCACAGCACGGGTGATGGGACTTGTAGTCTGGGTCCAGTGGTGTGTGGCCTCTGGTGTCCCACGACAAGGATGCTGAGGTTTGTAGTTTGGAAGTGTAGCATCCTCAGGTGTCTTGTTCGATTCCCGTTACGAGTCTGGTGGGCAGAGTGGTCCTCAGGATGAAGGGCTCCTTACCAGTGCTGGTATAGGTGAGCCTTTTTATAGCCGTCTGGATTGCCTGCTTGCATAATTTTTGGTCTTTTGCACAGGTGTTATTGCAAAAGATAGAAAAGGCTGAGGGGTGACTTTGAAAGACAGAAAAAGTCTCGGGACATCTTGAAGGGTCTCAGCTTTTCCTTTTGTGCCATGCTGTGCACGTCCTCCACCTCCTGTATCAGCCGGCCAGCCTTTGTCTGTGGCTCCTTAGCTTGTCATTGGTATGTAAACCGCAATTCGCCTTATCTTGAATATTGCACCTCCTGCTACCAGGCCACAATGTTTGAGGCATGATTCTTTTCAGTCTCTGACACTGACTCAAAGTAACAACAGAAGAAATTTTATACTAGGATGTCAACACTTCTATTCTTCAATGTTTAAACTTCTAATTTTAGAGGCCTCACAAAACTACTAAATAGTATGCATTGTCTGCAAGGGTAAGATTCTTGCTATACACCTGAAATAACTATTTTTATTCAGTACCTTTTTTAACAATCACCTATCTAATCTAGAAGGTGAAAATTAGTTCAACTTGAACTTAGTTTGCGTGTAAAAATATGGCATCTTTAGTACAACAATGCAAACATAATTCATGAGACGGCACCCTCCTCTATATAAAACTCTAGTGGCTAGTAGCTAGCAGTGAATTTACAACAATTGTCCACCTTTACAGAAGCTTTGCAAATCTCTCAGTCATTAACCACAGCATTTTCTGTAGCCTAGTTGAAAACATTCTCAAAGCAGAAATAGGTAAAGAAATATATACATGCTTTAGAATCACAGCCTCTGGGGTTTTTCTTCCCCAACTAAAGGACACCTTCTTATATTGTATATCTCAGCACAAGGCATACTTCAAAATTGTCTTTTTTTTACATGAAAAACACCAGCACTGAGAAAAGGTAGACACTATTCAAGAGAGAGAAACAAGCACAGGGATTTCAGCAAAAAAACGATGGCTTCAGAAGCACTACTTTTATCTTTTACTGTTTCAGCAGTCTTCAGAAAAGTATAAAGATTTCATAAAAGTCAGGCTTCTGTCTTAAACCGTCCTAGAGGTTTTGAAGTTGAAACTAAACGGGAATAGACCTTATACTTGGCTCTGGGACTCAGACTCACACTGAGAAGACAGTTTTATTTGTGTAGATTTACTTTTCATCAGCTTGGACACAATCCAGTGCTATTTCTAAAGCCAGCTGAGGAACAGTAAGGGGGCAGGCACCTTAGAACAGTACCTGCATCCCACACAGTCATTATGGTCAATCAGGTCCAGTACATTTATGAAAGATGGGGGAAGTGAAGAGTGGTTTGTCCTTGGAGATAACTTATCTCGAAAGAGAGGAGTGTAACAGGAAGCACAGTTCTGGTCCAACTTTTAGGCAGTCATTTTTATTAAACATAAAAATGATCCTGCCTATAAGGTTCCAAATATCTGTCTTGCTTCAAGCTTTAAAAGCAGCACCCTGCTGTTGTAATAAATTGAAGCAGGTAAAGTACAATGGGAGTGTCAGCTTCATAGTGTGCCTTTCACATTGCCTTGCTAGTCTAGTAATTATGGTGGAGGCACCTTCACAGCATAAAAAGAGGCATTAAATTTATAGTACTGGAATTCCTATAGAAATAAGGTAGTGTACTTTTATTAAAGCTTTAGAATTCTTAGGCTATTTTGAAACCGGGCAAGCTCAGCATATGTACAAAAGCTTTAGAAGATTCAGTCTGAGTTAGGTGCTTATGCTGTTACTAGCAGCATACCCACCAACACAATAGCTAGGTACTTGTTAAACAATACTTCACAACATATGTTAAATTTAAAAATAAGTTTTAAAAAAGGCTTAGTAAGACACCATAGAAATATATGTAAATATCATTGCCACAGTGCTATTTTAATCACAAAATAAATTAAAAGCAACTGGAAAGCAGATTTTTTTTTTTCAAAACTTCAACATGACCACACCTTGGCTTACTAGAAAAAATAATGAGAAGACAGTGAGGCAAACAGTAAACTAAAAGCCAATAAAAAAATATTTACATCAGAGCATTTACAAGAACTATATATAGCTCTGGTCTTCAAAGAGCTGCTTTAGACAGCTGTCTTTACCCAGTTCTCTCTCAAGTAAGAATCATGTACTATACCATGTAGGATTCATTAGGAACACTCACTTGTTTCTCTCATGAGAACCAGTCTCTTCACATTATCTCAGCAAAGACAATTCCATTCATAAGGAATATTATTCATTTCTGTACCAAGAATAAACACTTAAGGAAACTGTAGTCATTTAAGAGTTATTAAAAACTGTGACAAGTAAACTGCCATTACAGCAAAAGGTCTTTACTCACACATACCACAGCAATATCTTGAAGACACTTGTTAAATGACAGTTTAGCTTGATCCCCTGCCCTTAACTGCTTGAAGGCCAAAGTCCTTCAGGTTGTCCTGTAGGAAACTCTTCCCTTCTTCTGCTATCCTTCTTTTCAAAGTGATGAATTTGCCTGAGGTTTGCATTGGAAAATCTGGATAAATCACAGAATCGTAGACTCACAGAATCATAGAATGTCCTGAGTTGGAAGGGACCCACAAGGATCATCAAGACCAACTCCTGTCCCTGTATATGACAACCTCACAGTTCACACCATGTGTCTGAGGGCACTGTCGAGTCTCTTCTTGAACACTGTCAGGCTTAGAGCTGTTGACACCTCCCTGGGGAGCCTGTTCCAGTGTCCACCACCCTCTGGGTGAAGAACCTTTTCCTAATGTCCAACCTGAACCTCCCCTGGCACATCTTCCTGACGTTCCCTCAGGTTCTGTCATTGACCTCCAGAGACAAGAGATCGGTGCCTGCTGCTCCTCCTCCCCTTGTGAGGAATCTGTAGCTGTGATGAGGTCTCCTCTTAGTCTCCTTCAGGCTGAACAAACCAAGTGACTTTAGCCACTCCTCATATAGCTTCTTCTACAAACACTTCACCAACTTTGTAGTCCTTGTCTGGACACTCTCCAGTAGCTTTGTATCTTTTTTTATGCTGTGTTGCCCAGAACTGCACACAGTGCTCCAGGTGAGGCCGCACCAGTGCAGAGCAGAGCGGGACAATCACCTCCCTGCCCAGCTGGCAATGCTGTGCTTGATGCACCCAGAACACGGTTGGCCCTCTTGGCTGCCAGGGCACACTGTTGGCTCATGTTCAACTGGTCATTGACCAGAACCCCCAGATCCTTCTCCTTGGAGCTTCTCTCCAGCATCTTGTCCCCCAGTCTGTTTGTACAGCCGGGGTTGCAATGTCCCAGGTACAAAATCTGGCACTTGCCCTTGTTGAACTTCATGTAGTTGGTGATTGTTCACTTCTCCAATTTGTTCAGATGCCTCTGTAGGGCCTCTCTGTCCTCAAGATTGTCAACAGCTCCTCCCAATTTTGTGTAATCGGCAAACTTACTAAGCAATGCCTCAAGTCCTGAGTCTAAGTAATTTATAAAGACAATGAAGAGTGCTGGCCCTAAGATGGATCCCTGTGGAACCCCGCTAGTGACTGGTTGCCTGTCCGACATAACCCCATTTACTAGAACCCTTTGAGCCCAGCCTGTCGGTCAATTGCTCACCCACTGCGTTGTGTGTTTATCCAGCTGTATGCTGGACATTATAACCGTATTTTTATATCTACTTATCTGCTTACCTCTCTAGCACATAAGAAAAGGAATTATGCATATTATATTTAAACCAGCAATCACTGTATGCAAGACAGAAAATGTTATCATAGTCTTAGGTTTCTCTAAAACCAGAGATGTACTTACAAGTTGCAGGCAAAATGTTTAGGACCCCCCACCCCTCCTTTATTTTACTGTTCAGTTATAGAAAATGGTTGATACCCTGGCATCTTAGAAACCAATTAAGTGACCTTTGGCAATACTGATATTGCCAAGGATGATTTTTAAAGCTTAAGTGCAAAACGTAATTCATCCTTCTCCAAAGTTTGGGTGAGACCATGTGCACTGTTTGGAGGAACACATAGTGGCTTCTTAAAAGGTATTACTTTTAACACACTAACATCACAAAAGAAACCTTAAAAAATTTGAAGCAAGAGGGTATAATTGGGTTGTTAAAAAATATGGACCTAGGAAGAGTCCACAGCTGGAAAAATTCATCTCAGCTTGAGAGGAGAATCTACTGCTACTGGTCACTTCCAGCTAGGATTCCTTCATTAGTGTTCAGAGTCAAAGCATTTAAGTCAGATATGACAGGCTTAATGCTGATATGACAAGATGACAGCCTGGGAAAGAACCAGTGATATACCTAAAGTTGACCAGAATTTTTCTATGTGAATACATGCTCGTGTTTTTTTTCAGTTGAGTGGGCAAGTTTGTTTGGTTTTGGTTGTTTTTTGTTTGGTTGGTTTTGTTTGTTTGTTTGTTTGTTTTTTTTCCCCCAGCACTGCCATTTTCATATTGCTGCAAAATTCTGCTTTATTTAGAAAGGACAAAAAGTGGCTTCTCTGCTGCTCCCTTGGAAGGCTTTTATCATATATACCTTCTGTCTGCAAAGAAATAGTCTTCTTTGCACTTCACTTTTGAACTATTCAACCCTAATTTGTTAATAAGGTCAAGTTTGTTCTTACCTGCTTATGAAGAATGAAACCTCACATGTTCTAGTAGAAGACTTATGCAGCTAGTCAGCAGCTGAGCTGTTTCTAAAATGGAAAAGAGAAAGAGCAGAAATACTAGAAAATTAAGAATGCCTTTTACAATGGTCATCAATAAAGACCAGCAAAATCAATTTATTTAAAAAACGAACAAAGTCAACTTTCCAGTTAGTCCAGCAGCAGCAGAATTAGCAGGCAAAGAGAATTATTATTCAATTATTTGGGGAGCTGGACAAAAAGAACACTTATTTTCTAAATTATTAAAAATTAATTGTTCTTTGCTAAAGTTCCAGCTGTCACAGAGTAACAGTCCAATGTAGGAGCACAATTAAGTTGAATTCACCCACATGTTAATAAAGGACCTCTCTGGAGCCTGAAGAGTCAATTTGAAGTCTGACTCAAGGGAGGCATTTAGTTTTGCTGGATAAAGCTTTGCAAATATTGGCTAATGCGTTAAGTCTAAGAGGCACATTCACAGGAAAAGGGCTTTTCTTTTCTTTGAAATGGAATTTGGGTATTTGTTTATTTGGACTATATCCTTCTGAGAACACCCTGAATAAATCATTACACAGCTATACTTCAAACATGATGTGCTTTTCTGATTCCACTCAGTTCCAGAAAGAACGGAAAGTTATGAGGATTAGCAACAGAGATTATGACATGTATGAGATGCTTCCCGTAGTAGTAGTAGTAGAAATGAAACAAAGCAGAACTTCTCATCTGAGAAGAGATAGATAAAGGGGCATACCATAGCGTAACTTTGTGTGGCACAGAGAAATTGAATGATTAATAATTGGTCTCCATCTTTCATAACAAAGTTACTAGAAAACAAACAAAAAAAAAATTACTGACACAGTTTCAAAACAAAGAAAGGCATTTTACCTTACTGCACCCAGTTAATCTGCACAGTGACTTTAATGCCATAAGCACTTGTCTGCAAAAGAATTGGGGCAACCAGATTTATTCTGCATTGGACCTCACACAACGCAGGTGGTCATGTATGATGTGAATGAAGACCAGAGACCATTTTATGGCCTTAACTGTGAAGCAACAAGGCTGTTGTGTCTATTAGAGCAATTGAAACATTGCAGAATTTTCTAATTTGAGAAGATAAGTCAGACAACAAACATTACTTTCTTGAACTGCATATTCAGCTAATCTTGTTTAATTGCTCAACCACTTGTGCACTTTCTGAAACTATTAACTCAAAACAAATTTAAAATGAATTTTTTCACTACTTTGTTATGCTTGAGAAATATTTTCCTCATACCAAGTTAGAGTAACACATTTTGTTACATGAACTTTCACTTGAAATAGACTTTAAAAGATGAAGTGCTTACTGCTTTGAGAAACAAACAAACAACAAAGACCCAAAAACTTAGCTGGGCTTTTTGGTTTTTTCTTACTTTATTCAGAGGATAATAACGTGCCTCAATAAGCAAGAACTTCTGGACTGTTTTGCACTGCCATCCAGTCAAACCCCTCTTCTCTCTCTCCTCTATTCCTCTCTCATGTCTTCTTCCTGAGCTTAAACTCAGCCCTACAGCCGAGTAAATGGACGATCCATTTTTGCACATCCTTCAATCTGAGTAGCTGCAATTAGGACACAGGTATATGGCCTCATTAGCTAGCACAGGTAGCACAAAGTTCACCAGAAATGACAAGCATGCTAACCTTGCAGCTTCAGAATTATTATAAAGCCTCTGGGACACCTCTGGCTGCTCTGCCAGGGGACCAATATGTAGCTGAACACTGAAAGGGATACTCATAAAGACTATCTTGTGAAGCTATCTTCAGCTGCAGTTCTCAGACAGAGTTCAGCTTCTTCCTAGACAGCCCTGAGAAGGGTCTGAACTCCAGCTGCTTTGACTTTAGATGTTAATAAAGCAGCTTTTCCACTGAGACTAGAGGTCTAGGAAGATTTGCCTGCCTTAATCAAAATCAGCACTTTTAACCTCTGCCACCTATTTTTTCTGTGATGAAAAGGCACGAAAGGAATAGATTTCTCCTACAAAGTACCATTTCTCCTATACAGCATATCCATGCATGTGTCTCAACTCTAATTCTCAACGTTGATTTGGAAAACAGGTAAAAAAAGCTAAGCTTTTCAACAGTGCTTTTCTACATATCCCTTTGATATGATAGACTTTATCATATAAAAAACTGTCCCTAGCTCCAGTTCCCCAAACAGTCTCCCACAAAGATCTTGCCAGAAGATTTGGAAGCAACTAAAACAGTCCCACAGAGAGACTGTCAGTTGTGGAGACAGTCAGAGTGGCTACGGTACTAGCCATAGTACTAATGAAAGAAGAAGAAAAAATAGTAAACCACCAAATAAAACCAACAAAAAAGATATCAACAAAGAGCAGGCACAGATATTGCCAGTGGATATAATAATATCTGAACGACTACTGCCATGTGAAAACCTGCATTAATGTCGCTCATTCGCATTGAGCTACTAAAATTAAATTAAATTTAAAAAAATCAACAGTCAAGAAGATTAAACATATGACATAGGAATAATCTCATAAGTGTCAAAAAGCTACAGTTATATGCTACAGTTATAGTGATAGAAAGAGACAGCCATTTAGCCTTTAGATCCCAGATTTACTATTCATAAATATTGTATTTTAAAATACTAAAAATACTTTCTCATGAGGGAAAAAGAAAAAATAAAGATTGAAAGTAGTGTACATGTGGAACATTCTCTCAAAAATCCATAATGCATCTAATGAATACAGCTGAGCAAGATATATACTTAAAATTAAGTCTCTAGCTAAGTCTTAGTAAACATCGAAGACATCACTTCTAGGCTGAAATTTATTTACTTGCTAGATGCGAGAGTTTCATGTTCACATCACCTTTTTTTCCTTCTATTTGCAAAAGAAACTTTATGTTACATAACTACAGCAAGAAAATATTTAACTTTCAAAATATTTCCCTCTTTTTCTTTGCATTCTAAAAGTGAAGCAGAATGCTTTATGAAAGTCAAAAAGTTTATTTTTAAGCAAGCTTTTTTATTTACAATAAATCTAACAGTATATACTGCACTATAATGGGATACAGAACTAATTGTCGTTTGCTTTATATTATGATTTACTCTGTCTAAACAATCTGAAGCTTGTAAATGAGAATAGCAGTCCTTGAAACACATTTACGCTTATTTTGGAAAGTGTAAGTAATCATACCAGAGGAAGAATGGAGCTGAACTGATTGCTCATGTTTTCTGTCTACATCGTTTTTGGGGCAGAGTAGGAGGGAGGGAGACTACCAAGTACGAAAGTGTTCTGTTCTCTTTTTTATATATAGTTATGCTTTGCCATTTTACAGGGGGAAAAAAATAGTCTGTTAGTGTAGAAACACTAGCTGTATAATGCTTTTGTGGATAATTTTATCAATAGAGATAAGACAGCAAGAGTCACTATTTCACTGGTATAGTTAAACATACTGACATGGCAGAGTAACCTTTCCCAACAAAAGAGCAAGGGGTGCAACAAATGTTTAAAGCTAAACCTTGTTCTTCACTTTGGGGCAGTAAAGTGATAATACTGGCTACTTCTTCACCCATACACCTTTATGCAGCTCAGCAGTGTCATGGCGCGTGAAAACTCCAGATGTCCAGGTGTTACATCTTACTGTATCCTTATCCAAACACCTCATGATGTTCTTGTGTTAAGAACATGTTTGTCATCTCCCTTCTCGTCTATCCTAGAATTAATTGCTGATCAGTCTTAGCAAATGGCATTTTATAAGTAGATCAGATCAAAGCTACTAAAATATTTAATAAAATAATAAACAGAAAACATTACTTAAAAGAAATACAAATCACATAATGAAAATCTTTATAGACTTTCAGAGACTGTGGCACAGCTCAGGACTCCCAAGAAGACATGTAGCAGGGCAATTATTTTTGTGGAGCTCATGAGTACATTAACCTGCCTACACAGTTACATCGGGTACGTACCAGAAAACGGCACTCATTTTAGCTGAACCACTGCCTCCTGTTTTGTTCTGTTCGATTTCCTCATCCTCCTTTAAAAAAATAACATTTCTTGCTTTCATTAAAAAAAAAACAAACATACGTGTTGCAAAGAATTGTTTCTCTCAAATCAGATCATGATCTGTCGTTCTTCATGTTGAGAATTTTTTCCTTTTTTTATTTCTTTTTTTTAGTTTTCTAGTCACACCACAGGAAATATTGTATATACAACAAACATAAATAAAGGGTTTTCTTTCTAGAAAAAAAAAAAAAAAGATGAAACCAAATTAATTTAAATTTTGACTGATTTCTTGAAAATCCCACATTTTTACTTGCCTATTAATGCAGAAATCATTTGACTAACAAGCTATATAACTCAGCCATACAGAAAACGACAGAGATCCAAGCAGACACAAGTAACAGAAAAACAGTCAGAAGCGTAAAGAAACCTGCATTTCCCTGAGAAACTGCAGCTTTCCACTGAAAGGTCTGCCAGCCAGGTGGGAGGAAGGAAAAGAAGCGGTATTAGGAAAGATTTCTGGCTACTTCAGGTGTTCTTCAATGCTTAGAGCAAGTTCAGAAAATAGTAAATTTTATCAGTAACGAACAACTTCTAGTGATCTTTACATCACAGAAAGCATTCTTCTTTAAATTTGTTTTAAATTAAAGCTAGTTTGTAAGTTGCTAACTGTTCTTGTGATTAAAATTTTCCAAGAAGTGTTATCATTTTATGTTGTAACACAGAATAACTTTTAGTCCATGACACAACTGTTATGAATTCATTTTTTGAGGATTCTTCAGATACACATTTACTTTTACTTTTAAGAACTACATCATAGAAATCTATGATAAAATGACTATACTCATTGGTATCCCATTACAGAAATGGTATGAAATAATTTGAATCTGCACGGAATACATTTACAAATCTTTAAGTAGCAAGTCTGACAATTTTTTTAATCATACAAATGTCATAGTCCAAAAATGAAATTTGATACAAAAGAGTGATAGGAATGTCTTGCATAAAACAAAAAAAAAAAGTTCTGCTTTAACATTATAACAGAGACACAGAGACCAAAAGAATTCTATTGGAAAAGGAATATTCTCACCTGCTTTATCCTCACTATCCTTCATTCTTGAGAACACCACAGCATGCTCTTATGCGTTCAGCAGCTCACATGAGCTGCTGACAAAAGGTTCATATTTGTGTACTGATGGGAAAATATAATTATTTCAGTCTGCTCTTCAAAGTTGTAAGTAATATTAGAGGTGAATGATGCCCATACAGCCTATGAAAATTGGAACCTCTAACAACTTAGAAAACCACGATGCTATCAGCTCTTGCCTTGCATCACTTTCTGTGGGCTGGACAGCACCAAAGTACTTTGGGTTCCTGTTATCTCTTCCACTGAAGTCAACAGGAGATTTGCATAAGACTCATTTTTCTGAAATTCACAATACTATCCTGCTTACAAGGTGTAGAGCCCTTGCTCTCACTGGACACCCAGGCTTTTTGGAGCAGAACCCTGAAAAAATTGCAGTTTTAAAGTGCTTCTACCTAAACTACTTCTTCTCTGTCAGTTCTCTAAAAAGGTTCTTAAACACAGAAAAAAAAAAAAAAAAATTGTTGAACAAAGCCTGCAAGTTAAATTCTCAAAAAAAACCAGTTCAGAGCAAATAGGTAAGACAAGGCAGAAATATGAAGTCTTGTACACAACTCTTTTCCTGCTCTCCGTGTCCTCAAAGGTGAGTCCTTGCTTCCAGGCATCTCAGCAATTTTTTGAGTTACAGTAAACTGCAGTGTACTCTGGCCCCTGGGAAGATCTGAGTCACCACTAAACCTGACTCTCTGCTTCTCACTGCACTCTGTTTAAGCATGAGCTGTGGACTCTCAGCTCAGTAGGGTGACTGGCTTTTCTTACTGCTCTGTCTCTGACAATCTCTCCTCTAAGCACAGCACATAAAGGAAAGAGCAGTCTTTGTCCTCCAGCGGGACTTACAGGTCTGGATGCCCAAAGAAAAGCAAACACAAATTCAGAAAATAAAGTAAAAGAGATACAAAGCTTGTCACAAATCTTTACAAAAACATCTATTCATTAACATCAGCCAGTAAGCTCCTTCCTGTATACAGATACCAAGAGCAATTCCAAGCTGCAATGCAAATTCCTGTGCAGAACAAAGACAGGTCCCTTCTTGCAAAACTATGATCCTGCCCAAATACTTCCTGAGTCCTTCTCTCAGGTCATGCCCAGACCTACCATGTGTGCCACGCTGCCACAAACCCTCCTGGACACAAGTGTCTGCCACTCCTGGGCAAGGCTTCCCCTACCACTCGGTGCCTTCTTCTGGGACCACCAACCTGCCCAAACACCCTCCAGCCCACCGCACCATCAGCTGCTCCTGGGCACAGCTTTCTGCTGTGAGGGACCTCCATGCACAGCTGCCTTCTCATGGGGGCAAAGGGTACGTGCTCGCCGTGGGCACCCAGGAGCAGCGAGGCAGGTGCTTCTGCTGCTGCCATACACTTCTACAAGGTACTGCAGATTCCACAGAAGGAAACTGGGGAGCCTCAGGGATTCCCAGCTCCAGGATCTCTGCTGACAGGACTGGCAATGCCGTGGGCTTTTGGTAAACAGTTGCATAAAAAATGAAAAATGACCAGCTTTCTACCTGCAAGTGAGTTAGAAAAGCTACAGAGATTTTTTAAAAGTGTATTTTTTAAAAAGCAATTTGCTGGTTTGCTGTTCACTGGCCTGGCTGGAGAACTTTTCTGCAGGGTAGCTTAGAAAAAAGATCAGTGCCAGTATAAAACTTCATGTCGATGTTGGAGTCACTGTAGCAAAATATAACCTACCGATTTATTTTTTAGAATAGCCTTTCATATGAGGCTTTATTGATTTTTTTTTCTGTTTCTGTTGTTTTAAAATATTCAAAAACTACTTCTATCTCTTTAGCCAGCCCTCACTTTTGAAGTACATAATTTATTTTTAGAGATACTTAACTCTTTTTCACATATGACCTAAACAGATCTGCAGGACCTAAATTTGTATCCTGAGTAGCTTGACTAAAGTCAGTGGTATTATTCCAACAAAGTCTTGTCATCTGTATTTTTCTTCTATCTCCATCCAAAGGGAAGAACAGTTTTTGTCTCTTGGTGACATCTGTCTTGGGACTCAATGGATCTAATTTTTCTGTTGTCTCACTGTGTGATGCAACTGTTTAATGCATATGACAGTTCCTTATTCATCTTGATTTCAGAATTTCCTCGTCTACAATCTGCTCCACGACAATGCAAATGTTTAATTTGCCAAATAAGCTACTTCTCTAAGACTCCTCTATCATTACTGCTATTTAGTCTTCCTTTATTTCTTTTGTTTTTTTGATTCTCTTTTCCTCCTTTCATAAGGAGACGTCTAAAAATAAAGTCATCTGGATACCTTCTCTTATTTGACCACAGCTACATGTAGTTGAGAAAAGAGATAGTAGGTTCCATTTGTCTTTTAATTTGCATTTAATTTATTTAAAAAGACTTTGCATCTTATCAACCTGGTCTAAAATGACTATACTTACAACATACATTAATTCATGTTTTCTAAAACAAAGGATTAATATTGAAGCATTGGCCCACAGGTGTTTTGTCACTGAAGGCAGATGGTGATTTAATGAACGAAAAACCTACCCCAAGAGATAAAGAAAAGTTAGTTCTTCAAGCATTAGGAGACAATTTAAAGGGGTCACACCTCTATAAAGAAGACGATGGGAAAAATCTGTATATAATGGTAAATTATTACAAGTATGCATTCACTTTATTATTGCTAATATTTAATTATGGTCATTTTAAGATGTTTTAATAAAATTTTTTACCATAGTCCTTCTTGAAAATACAATGATTTTTTTCAACCGCTAAATACAGTAGATATACTCTTTTTTTTTTTCCTTATAACTTGGAACATTAGATCACTGGTGGAAAAAAAAATAAAAAAACAACAAGTAAATATCAATACAAACCTGTAGTAACCTTGCTCGGGAATGTTAGACTCCTGTGCACTAGTTACCTGTTATGCTAAAGTCTGCCTTTTGTTTCACACACTACCCAGCTTCATGATTTGAATCTACAAATGCTTTTCTGTACACGTATATGAAGATTTGTACAAGTACATGAAGATTTGTACAGGTATATAATGTATGCAATTAGTATACGCTTAACAAGTTCGTCCACATTTTCTGGATTTCAGTGTACTGTGTCTTATCTGAGAGACAGGCAAATAACTGAGTTTGTCCAATAAAAATCTCAGTTTGTGATACTGGTTGTTCTGACAACATTTAATTTTCTTCTGTGTTTTGCCAGAGACCTGAATGTTGCTTTTGTACCTGCAGTTCGGAGAGGAAATCAGAAGAAGCCTACGGCAGAATGAGCTTGAGTCATATTCAGCCAGCAGTCAGGAGGAATTTGACCTAAAAAACCTATTCATTCTTTTAATTTCTTTTTGTGGCACCCTACACATTAAGAGATTGGAGTGATAATATCTGTATGGTATTTAAAATTGCTTTGCAAGAAGAAAAGATTAGTCTGCTCAGATAGTAGTAAATTATGATTTAAGCTAAATGATTCTATGGAAGAATCAATAAGGATAATGGACAAAAAGCAACTGTGCAAAATAACGCTTTATTGAAAAATTGATAGTTTATCAATTGCTTAATAATCCTCCGTTGTAATTCTAAGAACTTAAGTAGGACACAGAATTGTTTGAAAAGCTTTACCCGGTTCTCTCCTTCCTACGGTAGCTTCTAGCAATTTTTATCTACTGCCTTAGCAGCTTTCTTGAATATACTGTCTGAAAAATAAAGATATCACCCTAGGGAAATTAGAAGTGTATGAGGCTTGAAACTTCCCAAACCAGCAGCATTTTGAACAGCCTCTGTTGCTTTAATAGTAAAATGATTCAAAAGTTTGCTCTGGTATTTTGTGTCAAGGGAGCATCCTGAGGTATAAAAACATAATAATTTGCCTTTTCAAAAACCAATGTAACAATTATGTCTCTCAATTTTTGCGAATTCTTTGTATTTCATGGCAGCTGGTGATGTTTATATTGATGGATATATCAAACACATTGCAATCAGAAAAGGAAATCTGAACATATATGCCCCTTGTGTAACTTGATCTCTATTACCATTTCTTAGTATTTTTGTGGAACTCTCTATTGTCAAAACTGCATTAATAGTATTATTATATACATACATAGTTGCATAGAGAATAATGTACTAAGCATCAAAACAGATGACTTTGTAAAAGCAAGATAACCCCCTAGAACAGACAGAATTGCTATTTGAAGTTGTGATGCCTTAATTTTAAATATAAATATTTAAATTTGTTGATATTTATCAGAATCATCATTAATGTCATACTTAATTATTTGGTTTTATTGTCTTAATTTTAAACCAAAGCTCAATTATTTTAATCATTAAAGATTATAAGATTACAAGCCTTAGTAGGCAGGCTTTTGGATCTTAGGTGGACATTTATGCCTGTCCATTTTTCTTTGCATCCAGAGAGGTGCCATTTTTGTTGACATATTTGGAATTACAATGTACAGTAACACCTTTCACTTCATAAGTTATACCACATACAGTAGTTTTAGCGTGTTGGTTTGGCTAACACTAATAACATTGCTACACTCATGGGAATGTTCATCCATGTATTCATTTAGGATTGTTAGTGGAAGATTTTGCTTTCATAAAGAGCAAAATATATGTAAGTAATTTACTGAAATTTGGAACTAATTTCTTCAGGTGTGTGAAACTGGATTTACTCTGTCTTTTTACAGATTGATTATATGCAGTATTTCACCGTTAAAGGGGATGTATTTCTGAAAAGTACTTGAAATTCTGGGATGTGATTGAGACGGAAAGGAGGATTCAGAGTTCAATACAGAAGACAGACTAGAAAGAGTCTCATTGCTGAGGAATTTTTACTTCCTGAATATTCACTGAAAAGCCACTGTAGAAATGAGGCTCTGGTTAGAACGTGACTTACAATTGCCTTTGATATTTCTTTGATTTATGATCTGTTTCTACCCTGGAGAACCAGGGAAAAATGTTGGTGTGTGGTGGCTCCATTGCATCTCAGGCATACATTGGTATATGTAGAGCCTGTGTAAAGAGGAGGAATTATCTGGCAGCTTAAAAAGGACAGAGAAAACTTTGATGCATTAGGTAACCCTTAAACTTCTGCTTTTCTCCAATGACCTGGTTTCTTCTGGATTAATAGCCAGGTATACAGCAGCAAGTGCCCTCTGACAAGTACCCTGTCACAAACAAAGGTGTGGAAATAGAAGTGCAGGGGACTACATAAAATCTTTTCCTGCCCCACAGTTTGGATGTAGCACTCTTGTCAGCTACCAGTTTCGGACCCAGTACCAGTCAAAAGAAAGTATACCCAGAACTTTTCTACAATACAGCCGTAGTTGTGAACTTTTACAAGTGGTAAATAATAGGAGATTACTAAATAATTCTGATTTGAGTTAGGAAAAGGTGTTACGTGGAGTACAGGAAAGAGTCCATTTTAAAAGGTTTTGGGGTTTTTTTGCACATCCATGAATTGCTGTTTCCTTCTATACTATCAAACTTATATTTGAAATCTACAAAATTAAGTTCTGATCCCTCCTTGAAATTTTGTTTGTTCCTCCAAATAGCTCTACCTACCAATAGAGTTGTGTATTAATAAGAGTTTTCTAATAAACGGATCTAATGTTCAGAGCAACTACAGAAGTTGCCTCAAGAAAGATTGAAAAACACCTCAAGAAAACTTTTAGAAAGGCATTACAGATACTCAGGCAGGACTGCAGAAATGAAAATGAAACTTTTTGGGCTACAGACACAGCCAAATGACTGTTCTCCAGTTCCAAAACCAACCCGTTATGTCTCCTTAGAGTGCAGTGGAGTGACCTGGGAATTACTCAGGTGGTTAAACAGACAGTGCTGAGGAACAAACTGTTCCTGTGTTTGTTTTACACTTCAGAAATGCCTATAATTGACAACAGCAGTACCCAGGGGATAGGGAAGCTAGTGAATTATAGCTCTCTGTAGGCATCAGAAAAGTAAAGTTTGGTTTTTCTTATCCTGGCAAGCTGTATGTTTTGGGCCATTTCAATTAAAAATATGGAATAGCGTGTCCTTAACTGTTAATAGCAAAACTGTAATTCTGTCAAAGAGCTATGTATAAAGCAAAACATTTGAATTCAACTTGGATAATATTACTGTGATTCCAAGACTAAACTTGGTTAATATAACTCTAAGAATGAATAATAACTTTAACATGCATTTTCACCACACATTTTTGTTTTATGAGATTAAAAAAGCAAAAGAAGAAATGTTAAACATCCAGCTGAAATTAATATGTCTTTATGTAAATGTCTTTTTATTGAAGCTAATTCGTCAAACAAATACTTCCCTGCCAGAAATGTTGCTCATCTCACAGGAAGTATTTGCCTCCCAACAAAGACAGTTGGTGTTCTGCTGTTGCTTCTCATTGAGGCTCCATAAATGGGAGGGAGTGGATTTATTTCTCATCGTGTCCTTGTAAAACCTTAACTGGAAGACAGCCAGACTTCTTATTTGCCCTGGCTAGACTTTTTTGTCATTTTTGATGAATTTATTTACAGCTATTGATTAAGAGTTGCATTTTACAGCCTGCACAATCTAATGGCTTTTTGCTAACAGAAATGTCCACCATCATTTACTGTTGTGCAAACAAACGTGATCCACTGGGGAGTTTGACACATTGCTCATTTTAAAAAACATTACAGCTGTTCACGCCATTTAGGTCAGACTCCCCAGGAAACAGCGCTCACTTTATTATTATAACTTATATAAAGTGTTCAACAAGTAGAATTTTTAGACTGATGTAATATCAACCAATCACATATTCACACTTTTATCTGGGAACCGCAAAAGTGCTTAAAACCAGTAACAAAATGTAAGCGCAAGAAACCTGAATCAAAAGCATGCTATGATAATTTAGAAATAAGGATTTCATTTGTTCTCAGAGACAAGTAGTTGAATTGGTATTTGCATACGAACTGACAGGATAACAGCAGAGCACATTTGAACTGAAATGATAATAATTCTGGAAGGTATTTTTGGTAGTGACAGTTTTCAGAAATGTCTGAAAATGTCTCTAGTTCTTCCACAGTTATGAAAAACAACTTTATTTTTTCCTTTCAGAGGGAATGATGGGATCCTTGCAGCTGGTGAGCACAGCTTAAGAGATGTACTTTTCAATGCATGAACTATAATATTTTCTGTAGTCTGTTCTGACTTTATGTAGTGCCTATAACAAGGCAATGTTGAGCTCAATTTTGAATGCTAAACTACGATCTCAATCTCATCACTATAAATCCAGGCTACTGACTTTGTTGCTACTAGTCTTACCCAAGAATAAAGTGTGAGTCTAAATCTTCACCAAATATGTCCGCTTCCCAACTATTTTCTATTTACAGTAATACAAAAAATAATTAGCTTCATTACTTTCTTTCCGATGTCTTCCATATTATCTGTTAGAACCCTAGTCTAATATATTATGCTAATCAACCTACATCTAATTGTTTTCTTGGCCTGGCATCACAAAGACATATCATATTAACAGAATACTAAGAGCTTTCATGGTAGATGGAGCATCAGCTTGTCTTAGGCATGAATAAAATGCTAAGCATCTGCTGAGTATCCAGGACAGTCACTGGACTCAGTGGGACATATCTGAGAGAAACAGGTTTCTTACATTTACTTTTTTTTTTACCTTTTACATTATACTGCCTTTTATTTCTCTGTTACCAGCTTTTACTTATTTTGGTATCTCACCCTTTTATGCAAACTCATGAGCAGCTGTATATTTTGCCATCTTAGAGTATTCTGCTTGCCATAGTTCATTTTCCTTTATCAGCTGTGACTGTTACAGACATACTTTGACTTTTCAGGTTTTGTTTCATGAAAAAAAGAACAAAGCCTACAATGCCAGCTTCTTTTTCAATTTCTATTTTTTTCTCACCAGTGCCTGAATAAACTACTCTCATATTTTGAAGTATTTGTCTCCCGAGCCACCTTCTACACTTCTCAGAAATATGAGAAATTCAGCATGTAAGAAATTCATTATATATGACAATCCAGTCTGTTTGTGGTTTTGGTTTTTGTATGTTTTTTTTTCAGCCTGTTCAAGTGCAAATTTATACTGTAAGTTCTCATTAGGTGTTTGATTTTCTGTGACTTAGGAATTACTTGCCAGGTTTTCATGAAGCAGCATTTAACAAGTGTCCTCAGTCTTATCTTAGCATGTCATCTACACAGAGTATGTCCCACAAATAAATCCAAATCTTGTTTTCCTACATGTGTATTTTCCACTACCCCCTATAGAAACTCTGGATATTGTTGTAGCCATGAAGAGTCCACAGAACTCCGTTATAACCCGTTTTTCATTCATCCAAAATGCAATTTGTCTTTTCCAGCTTTAGATGTCTGCAGTGTAGTCATCTTTCTCTGAGCTAGTCACCTGAACTGCTTTTATAGTCCATTGGGAAAAATTGACAATCCTAAAGTAAAGCTCCTCTGACCCATGTCATCTGCAATAGCATGAAAAGAACTTCACATTTGAAGTATCTTTGTCCTTAGAGTAACTGTTTAGGGAGATTCCTAGTCTCCATTGCAGATTTCTGCCCTTGGTCAACAAAATTTCTTCTTTCTCATGTCTGAAGCATTCCACTGCTATGACTCTTCTTTAGTTGAGCCATGCAGTAGACCACAGAATCTCACTATTTCATTTTGTTTCTTCTCCCAGGTTGAAATTACAACCAGTGACACATGGCACCCTTTAAGTCACATCTGTCTCTCTGTATGTGAGATACTTTTAGTCTTCTCCAAATTGCTCCCTCCTGCAGAGTCCACGCTGGCATCTGCATACATACCTCTAGGGAAAGAATACATGGAAGCAACATGGCCAAGGTTTTGTACACTTCCACTCTCTTCTAGCCTCCATCTGCCTCCGCCCATACTGGGAAGTAATTAAGTCCATGATAACAGTGGTAACCTACTAAGAGATAGGTGAAACAAGCCGTTCTATTTCTCTCATTTAAAACTAAGTGGACTCTCTAATCTAATTTCCATGTTGGCTTCATTTTGGACAGAAAAGAAAAGGTGGCTGAGATGTTTTAATTAGCAGGCCCACTACGCGTGCTGCAACATCGGATAACAAATGTACCTTCAGCTAATCAGTATGCTGCTCTGTAGCATTCTTTACATGATCATCCCTGCCTTCCCCTCCAATATCAAGAGACGGTTGTCTTGAATGAAAGGTTCGAATGGTTCTTCAGAGACTCTTCTTAGGGGCACAATAGAACAGATAACAGCACAAAGGACTGGCCTGTTGAAATGTTATGCTTTCTCTTTACCTAATGCATTTTATGGGGTTCAATCATTATCTTCCAGGACCATCTATCTATGAATATATTTCATAGCTTTGATCTGAGGAAGATATATAGCAAGTGACTTAATTAGGCAGTTAGGCATGTAGAAATTAAAGTGACTCTGAAGTGTTGGCCTACTCCTGGAAAAAAACAGAAGGCAGAGATTTAATAAAAGGTCTGCTAGATGATTCTGGTATAATGGAGATCATAAAGAATGATTTCATTTGATGTTTTATGATATGCTATTGAAACGGAGAAATAAACTTAGCAGCAAAGTCAATTATACTATTAAGTGGCATTCTTTATTTTATCAGCGCTGGGGAACACTGGTGATCATCATCCATAATTGCTCCAATGACTGGATGCTCTTGTGTTTCTTATATTCACATAATTATTACATATGCATTATTATTTTTGAAAATTTTGACATACAATACGTCTATAATAAGAAACAACTGATGATGTTAGTTATAATTGTTTAGTTTCTTACTTACAATACATCTATCAATTACTAGTTAAATATAAACTAAGCACTCTTCCTGTAAACAATGTATCACTTAATCTTCTGTCTCCCTCTTGTCTTGGAGAAGGATCTAAAACTTGAAAAATATCCCCTCATTTTGCAGGTGGTCAGAAAGCATTTATCTCATGTCAATCGGTTAATGATGGGTATGTCTTTTGTAATTTAATCTCAGTACACATTATTTTGGCAACTTCACTACGGTGGGAAAAATATATAGTCAAATGGTCTAGGAAGCCTCTGAAGTTGCAATGAAGGGAAACATTATTAGCACTGGTGTACTTAAAAAGAGAAGAAAACTGAAATAAATTGATATATATCACATCTTTGAAAGCCACGTGTGATGAAATACATTTTGAAAAGGAACCAATATATACAACTGTAGAAACAAGGGACAAACTAAATGCCTTCAGCATGTAGAAGACTGAGAATTCTTTGAAGTTTGCACTGTATCTTTTATGAGGGAGAAGTAAAGCTAATAGCCTGCTATCTTAAAAACTTAGCCCGAATAGAAGTGCTGAATAAAGATGAAAGGAACTTACCACAATCTTCTCCTATAGGAATTCTCACAGAATTCTCCTGGAATTTTACTAAGACTGGTAATGATGAACGCTTTATGTCATCTCTCAAATCTAGAGATTTGTTTCAGGATGCTCTAAATTAGAGCTTCTTCAACTTAACTAAAAGATTGAACTGTCATTCAAGATCACTTTATTATGTTCTAACTGAGAACATTTATCGGTTCTTGTAGGATCACATGTGATACCCCACATTCGTAGAAATATCCTTAAAACATATTGCTAAGATTTTTAAAACGATGCTAAGTGTAATAGCATCTCCCAATACCTTAACAGTCAGCAAAATAGATACATAAATAAATGGATAATTCCTTGTCAGTAAAACAAGTAAAATGTTAAAATACTTTGAGTTTCACTTTGTCTTCTGTGTCATGTCTGAACACTAATCTTTTAACAGATAAGTTTCTATAAGACTGCAAAATTATCTCAATTCTATAAGCAGAGAATAGGGAACAGAAAGGAATCCAGTCAACCCTGCACTTGTCTCTGAATTACGTTTAGTTTGTAAAAGTGTGTAGGCACACATTTGAGGTGCCTTGTAGCTGCTCGAAGTTGGAGTTACCAGAGCTTCAGGTAAAGCACCAGCAATGTTTAAAAAGGAAGGAAATTCATCAGTCTAGGTCAAAAAAGATAGATGGATGCACAATTTCTCATGGGTTGTAGTTTGTGCAGCGTGTTGCAGGCCTTCTGACATCTGCATCACAGCTGTGCACCCACTTACTCAAACACACTACACCAATACACTGGGGACTGAGCCTTCTAACCTTAAACTTCTCCGAGAAGAATGAGCTAAGTGGATAATAATTATAGTAAAACACCATTCTGATGATGTTTGAACCAGTCATGTACTTTTATAGCCTGCATTGAAAGTCATTGGTATTTACAAGTAAATGCAAAATAATTTGTAATTCTCAATTAACCTTTTCTTGCAAGTCGTAGTACTGCCCTGAAAAAATTATATCTAGAGGATATAGCTGCAGTGCAATAGCAGGTGCGACCAGATCGGGTATATCTATATTCCAGCCAGCTTTATCATAGCCTGTTTGGGCACCATTTACAGAAAACTGCAGAATTACCAACTTCAGCCATCAACTCTGTAGCATATTGAACAGGTTTCTACAACCGTATTGGCTTCCAGTTGCAAGACAAAAACTCTGGGTGGAGAAGGAGGATCACGAACATGGGCGGTGAGGCTCCCTCTAAGAGAGTGGCAGCAGGGAGTACAGCTTGACAGGTCACATTTAAGAGCTGGTTTAACAGCTATGAACCTACTAATTTTTTTTAAAATCCTCTGAATCAGGCAAAACGGCCTCCAGCAGAGTCCTGGAATAAACATCTGTTTAATTTTTCATACACTGCAATCCTCTTTTCCTTCTAGCCATTCCTGTTGCAACCTAGTAAACCTGAGCTGCAAAGGGACAGCATTTCTGAGCCTGAAGGTGTGTTTAATGAATGCAGAATTTGTTCCATATTACCCAAGAAAGCAAAAATTCTTTTGAAGTTAAACCACATTAGATTTTCCTTTATTGTGTGGGCTGTTTATGCTATATTCGTTTTTATGAAATTATTGAGAGCTTAATTTGTTAGAGAATGGTCCAAAGCAATGATTATATTAATGGTAAAAGTAGAGGCATCATTTTCTATCAAAACAGCAGTCATAGGCTACAACATATTTCAGTTCATGCTATATGAAAAACGTTCTTCAAACAACCGTGTCACCTCTTAGAAATGAGAACAACAGACTTCTTCTGTGTTTCCCTCTGCCACATGCAATTAGCTGTTCCAAGACAAGAGAGTTTTTAATTCCTTTAAGTTTTAGAGTGCCAGTTTTCTTCCCCAGGAACATAGAAAGGGAACCATCAATCCAAGTCACACCTACCATGGGCATTAAATTGTGTAACACCGTTGCTTAAATAAGGAGTAATTCTCAGATACCTTTATAAATAAAAGCTGTCTCACCTGAAAAACAACTCTAAAATAATTAAATTTATACTTTTATTTTCTATTTCGCCTGATTTCAGGCTACACTTGTAGGTTTTTGTTTAAGGTGGTTAATGTTAAGAATTTATAATCTTAAGAAAATTGATTTGTTCATTATCTGGGAGGTATTACTCTCATTATTGTTTAAACTATATATCTCACCTGTTCAACAATTATTTCAGATGCTTCCATGTTTTTCTTTTACTAGACACATTTTATGTGCCTCTCGGTAAATTTATTGATCTTGTTGAACAATTTATTTGCAAAACAAGTTTGACTGTACAAATCTACCTTAACCTGAGTTCTAGAATTAGTCATCAAGGCTCACAGCTATACTGCTGCTGGGCAGGGCTGTGATTCAGAGAAACCTGTACAGAAATGGACCTCATGAACTTCCTCATGAAGTTCAATGAGAGCAAGTGCAAGGTGCACCTGGGATGGATCCTTGCTCACCTCCCAGTTCCCACCCCACAAAGTGGTAGGGAAGAAAATAGGAACTTGAAAGTTGAAAAATGCATGTGTCTAGATAAAGACAGTTTAATAGGTGAAGGAAAGAAAAAAAACCAAGCAAAGCAAAGGAAATCTCTGAGCACCACCCACTGAGCACCACCCACAACCAGACTGATGCCAGTCCCCAGCCAACTGCCACTTTGGGAAAACAAACAAAACCCAACTTCTTCCTCTACCCCAGTTTACATCGCTGAGCATGATGTAGTATAGAACACGTCTTTGGCCAATTCAGGTCGAATGTTCTGGCTGTGACCCTTCGCAATCTCTTGCCCACCTCCAGCTGACTCTTGGGATGGTAGAGGGGGACAGAGGAAAAAGAACAGAGCACCTTGATGCTGTTTAAACACTGCTCAGCAACAGCCGAAACAGTTGGTGTGCCATCAACATTTTTTTAGCCAGAAATCCAAAACACAGCATGGTAGGGGGCTGCTATGCAGAAAGTTAACTCCGTCCCACTCAGAACCAGTGCAATGGAATAACAACATGCAACAGTACAGTTGGGAAAGCAACTCCAGAGAGAAGGATCTGGATGTTCCAGTGAGCAAGAAGACTGTGATTTAGAAATGTGTCCTTCCTATTTAGGCTGGAGAACAAGGGCTAATTGGACATCTATTGGTGTTTAAATTTTTGATCAGAGGATACAGAGAAGATGAACCTAGGCTCTTCTTGGAAATGCATGGGAATAGGACAATTAACACAAGTTAGAGCATGGGAAATTCTAATCAGATATTAGGTGGTTTGATTGGTTGGTTTTTACCATAAGTGTGGAATAGTCTTGGATTTAAGAAACCTGTTTTAAGCAGGGAATTCAACTAGATGACCTCTGGAGTATGCTTCCAATCTAAATTATGGTTCTGTGGTTCTAACACTGATCCACTAAGAAATTAATCCTATACTTGCATCCATCCCTTAGGAAAAATATCTTAAAATAATGGTTAGATGTTAATCAGGGTGGACTGAAATCAGTGGAAGGATGGTCATATATTTAAGTAGTTTTCTGAATAGGGATATGTTCCACCATCAGGACTCAGATACATAGGAAATTAAACTACACTCTGATGTTTTTATTTATTTTTTTTTAAAGCAGTCAGTACAAGTTCTGCCTCTGCCTCTTTTTGTACATTGGGAGGGGGGGGGAGGGGGAAGAAAAAAAAAGAAAGAAAATCCCTTTATGAGGATCCTCATTAAGTCTTACAGTTGGGGTTGTAACAAGGGCACTTTATGTGCAAACCACAATAGATGTTTCCCACTATCAGCAGTCTACCTTAAAGTGGTATTTTTTGTTTAGAAAGTCAGAGGAGCAGTTTAAAGCCTGAACAGAAAACCTCCTGTTTGCATTTGTTTCACTAACAACAAAGATTTTCAATGTGGTAGACTTCTGGAGAAACACTGGAAGAAGGCATCCAGTTCTCCCTGATTTTCAGTAGACATTTAGGCATCTAACTGTCCCATATACCATGGAAGGGTATGCCTTTAGAACCCAGGTGTCCCAAAGAGATCCATAGCAAAACCATGACTTTAAGCCACTACTTACCTTAGCAAGGGAAGAATCACAGAATCACA
>VWYH01008930.1:266487-282460 GCA_013399365.1 Pampusana beccarii | reverse complement strand
AAACTTGTGCTATTTACAAACACTAATTCATAGTTCATACAACATTAGTAGCTTTTCCATGGATTTAGAGATCGCTGACTCTAGGAATGATTCAGATTTATTTTTGCTTTAAAACTTCACAATTCTGTTATTATAAATGCTGCTGTAAGTAATTTTCCTCATGTAAAAAGACTTACGGACTGCAGTGAACTGATTGGTGGCTTTTGGGAGGAGTTGCTTGTTTGTTTTAAAGCAAGATAAAATAATTCTGTGATTTCTAGAACAATTAATGACAGGGAACTTCATGTACTCAGTCATTACTTCACTAATGTCAGTAACTGATAAAGCAAGTGAATAATAATTTCAGAGAAATAGGAGTCATGCACTGACTCAACAAATGATATTGCTTAAAAGTCCACAGCATCAGGAGTGGTGTCTGCATTTGCATTATATAGAGATTTTTAAACCAAGTGCAACACAGGTGTTAAAAAGACCCCCAGCCAAACATATCTGTTCTTTATTTTCTTAAAACGTAAGACAGACCAACATTATAGGAGCATTTATTACATTTTGAGTTAAGATTAAGAACTCGAAAGCTGAGTCTTGCTGACCTCAGGGTAAAACTCCCAGAGATTTCAATAGTGCTGTGACTCAGTCTGTGGGTTCCCACTCTTTCAGGTGCAGAAATCTGTTTACACAAGTTATCTATAATAATATATGAATATATGTTACTTCTTAGCCCAGTTAGTCCTCATGTGGATCTGCGTGATTTTTATTACTCATGATTATAAGCACTTAATCAGATAGATAAGACAAACCCTGTTTCATCTCTGTGCTGCATTTGAGGCTGCAAACAAGACTGGCATAGGGGCTATAGCAACAGCTGTGTATTGAAAGAGATTTTCTCCATTAAGGAAAAAAGGTACTTTTCCAAATTAATTTCAGTTTAAGATTGCAAAGTGCCCCCCAAGGCTCTGACCTCAGATTTCTCGCTTCTCATTCCAGTTGCACAAAAGTTTTTGATCGGAAACTTGTAGGTGCCAGGCAGGGAAACTGAGGCACAGCAGACAGAAGTGGACAGATGGGACCAGCACCAGGTTTCCAGAATCCCCAACCCGTTTGTTATCAAGTACATTACTGTACCTTTGTACACATGGCTATTAGGCACGACAAAGGAGAGTAAGGAGGTGAGAGTCACCTACTTTGTTGGGTGTTGGACACAGCAAAGTTGTACGTCCAACCTCAATAGGGGCTGGACTATTGTCAGCATTGATGGGACACATAGGTACCATCACAGACTGGCAGTGGGAGCCTGGAAACTTAACCTAGAGGAGACTGAGGGCAGGAGGAGGGGATTTCCATTCCTGCAATGGGAGAAATGGAAATTTGCTATCTAGAAAACAGGGAAGGAGATAACACCTTCAATAACATTCATGGTTTTAATAAAAAAAAATCAGCCTAAAGATGGAGCGACTAAAAAAATACATATATGTATTTTAAAGAAAAGGGAGGAAAATTCTCACGCATCTTTAGCAAACTTTTTATTTTGGTTCTTGACTTTTGCTAAGCTGTCTGAACTCTTGTGTTCTTATAGAAAAACTAACAGCTCTTATCCAAGATTGCTCCTTTCTGAGGGATTTCCTTGTTGCCTTTTTTTCTGAAATAAGCTGAAGACTTTTAGAGCAAAGAAGTTTTGCACAGATGAATTTTCCAGACTCATTTAGTATGTATGGAGAATGTATTGTCCTTCAACGAATTCTAAGTTATGTTCATAGCTGCTTACTGGCAGCATGTTCTTAAATTCTCAAGCTATGGTACAAATTCTGGGACCAGATAGCCAGTTCGAGTAATTAATGATGAAACAGACCTAGTAATTTAAAAGTTCCTTGTTTCCAAGCATGCAGGTATGTGAATATTCCTTATTTATACACATTATCTGGTACATTTTGTGGGTTGGGATTTTGAAATCTTAGGTAGGTGAAACTGGGAATGTACTGAAGTTACTGAAACCTAACTTGAGCAAGATTTGTATTAAATTCAATGACTTGAAGGAAATGAGACAGTTGCAGTAAAGGCTCCCTGGGTCGACTTGCCAAAAAACACTGTTGTGAGATTCAAGAAAAAAACAACCAAAAAATGTGTAGAATGAAGAAACATGGATTTGGAAATTATAGCTAAATTACTAGAAATTAAGGAGTGGAACAGGACACATATATAAATGTAAAAGATTCACAAGAATGACAATAAAAACCTGCAAAGAAGGAAGCCAATAGGGCATAAATCCATCAATTCAGAGCTAGTATCTGGCATTTTGACTACCCAAGAGCACTATATTCACTGCAAACAACAGAAATGCAAACTAAGAGCCAAGAGATCATGCCTTTTTGAGCCTCTGAGAGTAACCCAATCATCTGAGGCATATCCAGAGCCACATCTGTCCCTGCCTGGCGTAAGGAAAAGAAGGAGGAAAGAATGGGACAGCTGTCCCGCAGGGGTCACTGGGATGGGGATGGTTTGTCACCGAGGACGAGATGGGAGGTGATACTCCCCAAACGGGCTCTCTAACACGCCTGGTATTCGGGCACTCACTCGTCTGGGATCTTCGTCAAATTTCTTTTTCCACTCTGGGTTGCAAGGTGGATGCTTTCCTAGGAGCAGTTGTTACTGGGAGGATGGAGGCTGCCTGGCCTGTCTACACTCACATGTATCGTGAAGTGCATTGATGTGACGGCAGTGAAAAGAAGGGAATGTGTAAATAAGAGTCATTCCGTTGACTTAAAAGTGAGAAAAAAACCCCAGCATGAGAGCTAAAAGATCTAACATTCTCTCTCCCTAATTCGTCTGAGGGCTCTGCCCCTCTCCGCAGGAAGGATTTGAGCCCAAACCTTTGCAAAGTTGGAATTTACCACCTCGTTGTTCCCCTACCTACATCAAGAGGCACCTTGCATGAGGCAAAAACTCATATAGAGCCTTTTCTTGCTTCTTTTGCAAGTTTTCTGTGGGACTGTGAGCAAATCAGTTCGGTTAACATTTTAGCCCTGGGACTCAAATTATTTGTCTGAGCGTATATTTGTGCAGCAGGGCTAATTAGTTTAATCTAAATACAATCCTAACCACAGGTTCCAGGAAGCTTAAAACCCAGCAAAGCAAGTTTGCATCTGTCTGCAAAATACTGCCTGTGTCTAGCCAGAGACTATATTTAGGTTCTTGGGTTTTGGAGGTGTTTCGCAGGCCTGTGTTTTTCAAAATCTGGTCAGGTTTCATGAGGGTGTCTCAGAGCTTATTGGGTTTGCTCCATATACTATGGTCATGAGTTCTCTGCCTGAAGTCAGTGGGAATGAGGCCTCAATAAGCACCTCCTAGTGTGCCGACATTTAGTGTCTTGAAAAAGAGAGGTGCTAAGCATGGTACAAAGCTGGAGAAAATAAGTTAGTTGCCCAAGGTTATTTAGAAAGGCTGTGTCAGAATCCCCAGAAGTCCTGGCAATGTGCCTGTCCATCCTACTAGTCTGATTTTCTACCACTTTTAACTCAACATGAAAAGGTATTCACATTATGGCTCTTTAAATTGTATTCTCTGTTTCATCTGGTCTAATAAATGGTGCTTTTAAACTGATATCTTGGCTATGGATTAGCCCCATCGTATTTTCTTTAGCCAGTCTGTTCCTTCACACCAGAGCAGAATAACTGCCCTTGAGCAAAACCTGCTCAGCAATATTCCCCACTTATGAGTGGGGAAACTGAGGCACAGAGGTGAAATTGTTTCCCTGGGACAAAATCAAGAGACTGTAGTTATGCCCATACAGGTTCAGCTTGGCTTCCCTTGCCCCTTAGCTTTCATTTTTTTTCCCCATATCTTGAATGCAAGTGAAGTTAGAGAACAGTACAATTTAGGATAACTGCCCTTCAAGAAGCTGGTAGGATTTTTGCCACTGGCTTGAAAAGGTGGGGAATCTCCCTTGTCTTCTTTCTGCATCTAAGACTGTTTAGCTGGGAATTTTTGGATCACCGGGTATCATGGACCCCTCCCCAGCCTGAGGTTTCTCCTGGAGGCCAAGAGGCACAATGGTATGATCTGGGTACAGCCTTGGGGAGGACAACACTGCCCTTTTTCTCTAGTTTCTTTTTTTTGGTTAGTTCCTTCCCACGTGGTCCAAGCGCAGGGAGCTGAGGGGGATGCGCTGAGACAGGAGGAGGATAAACCCACACTGGGCTCTTGATGGCTTCCGTCGTGCATTCCCAGCTAAAATAACCAGTATTGCTAACATGACAGGAACACAAGGAACCCACAGAGGGCAGGAACCCACAAAAAGGGCCCAGGAGTGTGTCGATAAGGACCCGTCTCTCTCTGTTGACTCTAGAAGGAGCAAGGGTTGATTGTTCTCTTCATTTAGACTCCTGACTTAAGGGTCTAGGGGTAACGGGGATGAATTTGCTTCTCTGCACGTCTGTACCTTGCTTTCCATCTGTGAAATGGGGAAAGCACTTTGTTGTCTAATAAGGTTTCTGGGGTGATAAACATATCAAAAACTGCACGGAGGTGCCATAGTCTAACAGCTGGCTTTGGTGGACAGGGAGACACTAGAGGAAACTTGCTGGTGACCATTTATTTCAAGATGAAAAATAAAACTAGAAGGTCGCATCTGAACGCCCTTTACAGTCAAAGGAAGCTCCTAGGGAGCAATCTGAGACTGCAGCACTTCCCAGGAGATGACACTGGCCCTCCAGCCTCTGCAGACTGGCTGAGATCCTACAGTCCCTCCCCAGTGGTCCCCGTATCCCCTGGGTCACTGAAGGTTTGCCTTGTGAGATATGAGATCTGGCTAAGAAAGCACCAAACATCAACTCTTATGCCTTTGTGAACCAAACCATTTGTGTTGGTTTTTTTTGTTTGTTTTTTAAGATGTTTCTGAAAATCAAACACACCCCCCGGTTTTGCCTGTCCACAGCTATGACTCTACAACGCATGCACTGCGAAGGGATGCTCCAAAGCCACAACCATGGGCTGCATCCAGGCAGTGTGGTCTGCTCTCTGGGATCTTGGTGCTGAGTCTGGGGTCCTGTTTGGACCACGAGGGCACCACTCTTCCCTTTTCCATCCTCGCATCTCTTGCCCTGCCCAGACTTCCTAACGTTCCCTTACAATGCTTCGCTCAACCCCAGATGCACAACGCTGTCTCTTGCCCGTGCTCCCTAGGCTTGGCCATAAATACCATCAATTCTCACATCGCAGGAGATATTGAACGGGAAAAAAAAGCAAATCAGACATTACCTCCAGAAAAAAAAGTGGTTGTTTTCTTCATCCTCCTCTCCTGGGTCCTTTGTCGCTTCATAGCACCCCAGGGGTGTTATCTGGGCTGGCACCTTCAACGAGGGGTGTTTTCCTCCTCTTCAGGGTTTCCCCAAGGAAGCGGGAGCCGGTGTTGTCAGAAATGCTGTCCAGCAAGCAGCCTACGCCTGGGGGTGTCCAAAAGTCTTTTAGCAAAGGCCGGGGCTAGAAAAAAATCCCTTGAAGCAGCTTATACTACTGACCCCTTGTGTGCGTGAATGCATGCGGGCAAGTGGGTGTTTCCCCCTCTCCCCCTCTCCTCTATACCACTGCCTCCATTTTTTCCTTCTCCCTAGTGACAATCTTATTAAATTCCCTTCCCCTCACTCACTTTTCTACCGTCTGGCCTCATTTCCCCCGCCTTCCTTCCATTAGCATCCTTTAAACTCCTTTGATGTGTCTATTGCTAAAGAGTTTCTACCGATGTTTATCTCATCCTGCTGAGGACAGACCAGCCTTCTCCAACCCCGGGTTGTCCTCTGGCTCTTCACACATATCTTCCTCGTCTCTCTTCCCCTCTCTGCCTTGCTCTACCCCTGAGATGCTCCCCCACCATCCCCATGCGGTCCCTGCCCTGCCAGGCTGTCACAGTCCCTTTTGTATCACCTACCCCCCAGGCCAGCCCACCCCATCGCTCCATGCTCCCACCTGCCCGTGTCCTTTACAGCCCGTGGCCGTTCCCGTCCCTCCTGTCCACCTCAATCACCCCGCTGACAGCAGCACGTTGAGTGACATCACCTCAGCTGTCCCGTGCCGGGAGGGCACGTCTTCGTTTTATCCCTTTTTCCAATGCTGCTGGTTGGTCCCATTAGAACAAACAATCAAACAAAACTCAAAAAACCCCCAAAAGCCAAAAAAAAAAACCCGAACAAAACCAAACCAAACCAAAACAAAAAACCCAAAATGAAAAGCAAAGAACCAAAAAAACCACAAAAACCCAACCCATAAAGCAAAACCCCAACGCCCCAAAAAACCCCTAAAAAACGAGCAAGAACCAAATAAAACACAAAAACCCAACCCATAAAGCAAAACCCCAACCCCCCAAAAAAACCCTAAAAAACCAAAAAATGAGCAAAACCCAAACCCAACCAACCAACAACAACAGAAAACCCCAACCAAACACAAAAAAACCCACCAAAACACGCACACGCACCGAACAAAACACCCACCAAAACCCAGAAAACAACCACCGAAGAAAACTTCCCAAACAACAAAAAATACCCCAAAAAAACAACCCCAAAGATTTCTAAGGTACATCAGCTTAATATTTTGATGGCCAGAGGGATGCAGGAGGAGGAGGAGCAGGGAGCTGGTCTGAAATCCTGATGGGACCCTTGGGTCAGCAGAGGTGGTTGGGCAGGACAGAAGGAGCTGGGTTTTTGCAAGCTGAGCTCAACCAGTTCCACAGGTCACACTGGTACAACCAGGAATAAAAACAATGCCCTGGGTTCTCCCCATCCCAGTGTCTTTAGAAAATGCCATAACTATAATGCCTTTTCTTCTCTATCAGAGCTGTTTAAAAAATAGCATCTCTGGGAGAGTGGAATTGAACATATTTGTGTTGGTGGATGTTTGGAGAGGGGTTTTAACCAATGTCTTGTCTGGCAGATGATATTAATGGGGTGATTAACAGCTTCAGAGTGACTTTTAGGTCCTCATCCCACCCTAGGAGAAAGAAGAGCTATCGAAATGTTGTTTATGGCTGAGAAACTGAGGCACGGGACGACGTACTCAAGTTCTTGGAAAGAGTTTATGGCACAGCAAGTACTTGAAAAATCACACCATTCGACCCACAGCTAAACCAGTAAATTAAATACGCCTGGCACAGTTCCCCGGCCCCGATGCCAAATGGCCCACATTGGTATTATTAGAGCCTCCTATTCTCTAAAACATGGTTGCTGCATCCCGCTGCCTGTTGGGATGTGTCTTATACCACGGAAACTCCTGAACTGTGCCTGGAAAATGCCATGAGAGAGTAGTTGTTTCAGCCAAAACCATGCTGAGGGTGTTCCCACAGGGAGGACGATCAAGTTCCTGCACCCAGCAGCATTGCCCGGTCCTTTTACATTTATTTTAGGGCATTTCTCTCTCAAACAGTCTTATTTCAGGCTGTCTTTCACCATAGAGCCTGCTCCTTGTTTTTTATCTCCATCCTACTACTGCTTTTATCCCACGTGGGTGTTCGAACCTCTGGAAGTGGCTGCAGGGTTATGTGGTCACTCTGCTTTTAACATTGAAAAGTTTTCCTGCTAAAAAAGCTGAGTACACTTCAATAGTATTTTTCCCCCAAAGAAGAAAAAAGACACTAGACAGAAAACAGGAAAAATGTTATGCATTTTAAAAGGGTGTTTTGGTTTAGGTCTCATAAGGTAAGGAGCAGAGCGAGAGGTTTACTTTTCAATTTGCTTCTTTCACTCTCAGGAAGTTGAGAATGTTTCCAAACGTTGACAAAAGAAAAATTAAAAAAGAAAAAAAGGGGAAAAAATGTGAAATGACGATAAGTCGCTTAGGAAGAATCATTGTACAGGTCCTGTCAAATCTGGGACAACCGCCCTTGGCCCCTTGCTCCATGGTAAACAACAATAATATTAATTGAAAAGAAGGATTTATTTTTTTTTCGCTGAATTCACAATCGCATGTAACTATGCAAATTTCAAAAAATTATTTTTTCTTTAAACATTTTTTTGGGTGCTCGGAATTTTTTGGATAGTAGGGAAGCAATGCTTATTTGATCAGCTTGTGAAAGAGAATAGATTGGGAAGGACGATTTCGACTAACTAAGCAATATGAATGAATTACCTAAAACCCAAAAGCTCCCACTGTTCAATGCAATGTTTTCCTCGTATTACTTGTCTGTGATGCTACATGGATGGTGATCAGGGAGCTTCCCTATGAGCATTTGCTCCTCTGAAGCAGAGTGCAAGCCTGGGAGGATGCAGCACATGGACTGGGGGGCTGTACAGCCCCCCCAGAACAGCCTCCATAGCTGAGGTGCTGTGCAGAACAGGTGGGTGTCCCCTGTGACGTGAGCCGGGGGGGACGAGGGTGCTGCACACGCGGATGTCACCTTCTGCATTGGAGCCTCTGCGAAAGTCATCTGTGGTCAAAAGGGTGGGAAGCGGGGTGGAAAGAAATCGGAGAACAAATGGACCTGCTGGAGAGGGGCAGAGGAGCCCCAGAAATGATGCGAGGCTGGACCAGCTCTGCTGGGAGGACAGGCTGAGAGAGCTGGGGTGTTCAGCTGGAGAAGAGAAGCTCTGGGGAGACCTTAGTGCCGCCTTTCCTTACTTAAAAGGGGCTGATGAGAAAGATGGGGACAGACTTTTTAGCAGAGCCTGTTGTGATAGGACAAGGGGTGATGGTTTTAAGCTAAAAGAAGGGAGACTCAGACTAGATACAAGGAAATTTTTAAAAATGAGGGTGGTGAGAGCCTGGCCCAGGTTGTCCAGAGAGGTGGTGGATGAACCATCCCTGCAGACATCCCAGGCCAGGCTGGACGGGGCTCTGAGCAACCTGAGCTGGTGAAGATGTCCCTGCTCATGGCAGGGGTGGCACTGGATGAGCTTCGCAGGTCCCTTCCAACCCGAAACTATTCTATGAGTCTATGTTTCTATGATTTTTCCACTCAACCATTTGAAATTTAGCTATAATGGCGCTAGTGCTATGACATAGACAACTCGCTCCTGGGAAAAAAGCACGATGGTGTCACCAAGGTGCTGCAAACAAAACCGCTCTGCCCTCCCCGAAAGGTAAAGCTGAACCAGGTTGATGGCAGCACGGGTGCAAGGCCACCATGGAAAGAAAGGAGAAGGGACAAGAACACATCTTGTGCATGCCAGCAACAAGAGATTGCCGGGAGGAGGACATGACGGGGAGAGGAGGCCCTCGTGCCTCAGTTTACCCGCCTGCAAGAGAGGGAGAACGATACAGTTGACTTTGTAGTTTTTCCAGGTTCTTAATTTATCTTCCCATGGCAAGATTACGTTTGGGTGGCTGGGGGCTGACACTCTCCTGTAACAGGCCGGGTAGATACCTGGCAGATTTTGGACACGGGAAGCTGAGACCCAGACGGGGGGTTTGGTGTCGCTGGAGCGTGCGGGCAGTGCCGGGTTTCACGAGGATGAGGGGGCGGCAGCTGGGCACAAACTGGGCTTGTGACTTCCTCTGCGGCCACGTGGATGCTGTGAAAAGTGGAATTTTTTCTATTTCAAGCGACTGATACACCTTGTAGTGATACCGAGAACAACAGCTTAGCTCAGGGACCTCACACGGTCCCATGCAGTCATGAGATCAACCCTGGCTGGTCTGAAGTTTTTATAAGGTGTCAGCCCTTTGGTTACGGAAAGAAAAGTGGTTTTTCCTCTAAGTGCACCACCTTGGTACATTGCACACACTTGCCAATGGAAACTTTAAGAGCAAAATGGGTACTCCTCTATTTTTTTTCTCTTTTTTTTCCCCTAAAATCCAATTAGTTTGAAACAAGTTGAATACACTAAACTTCTTCTTTTTTTTTTTTTTTTAAATGAGTCCTAAGTAATAACCTGTAGGCCATAAACTGCCCAAACTACATTCATTTCATTTTTACTTTATTTTCATTGAACACTTAAAGATTCGCAATGCTCTATGTTGCTTACCATTCATAAAATAATTAATGTGATAAACAACTAGAAACTTGCCAGGTATCTGTTTCTCTTGTAGCATTTGAACCACTGTAACATTAACCAAGAAGAGATTAATTCCTGTGTAAGGTGACTGGCCTCAATTGGAATGAGAAAAGCATAACCATCACTGTAGAAAGGCGTTCTGTGTAATTAATGCAAAAGACATACCAAAATATTCTCTACGAAGATTGCACCTGGTTGTTCTTTTAGGTGCCTCATGTCCAGAGTTCTCAGTGGGTACTTGTCTCATGTCCTTCCAGTGAAGAACATCTACTCGATAACAGATGGTTGATGGTACAAACCTGATCAGAGAAAGGGTTTATTAAATATTGGAGCTTTTCACAGGTGTTCAGGTGTAGGAATTGGGGTGGGAAGGCAAGTACAGACTCCATGAGATGAAAAGTTGTAGTGATGTCAACTTCTGCTGCAGCAGGTAAATGAGCAGATGCTCTAGATCCAGAGTGAAAATGTTCTGTGATGTGGCTGTGTCTGATCTGATGAACTGAGCAGAGTTATAAGGGCCTTTCTCCTCACGAGACACCCCTGGGGGGACAGCATCCTTGCCTCATCCCCTCCGAGATGATGATGGATATCAGCTCCTGGCAATTTTGTATGGTAGTGCTGGTATTCCTGGCTGATGTGAACAGCGTAATTTTGCTTTGCCACTCTATTTTCTTTGCCATTGTAACCCTGTAATGCCTACCATCACCTTTAAGCTTGGCTGGTTGGAGGAAAGCAACCAGCAGTGTTGTTTCTTTTTTATGAGTAGTGAAAAACTTGTTGCCTTTTTTTTTCTCTCGATCTTTATCTTCAACAGCAACTGTTATTCTTCAGAATCTCTTCATTGCGGGTCCTTTTAGTGTGAGAGTAATTCAGATGCCATTTATTTTGCATGGTATTCTGTAGCTTTGCTGAACTAAGTAGCACATGCTCCAGATACCCCTTTGTAACTACGTGCTGCAGCGCACCAAGAGCCATGGACTTTTCTCATTTTCATCATTTGTGTGAAGTGCCTGTTAGAGTGAGGTAGAGAGGAATATTCAACCACGGCAGATGTAAGATTGATCCTTTCTGGGTTTGCTTCAGTGGTCGCGGAGAGATTGTTTTTTGTTTCTATATGTTCCTCAGAGAGATGCAAAGAGGATGGAGAGGAACAGATCATTTGCCCTTCTGGCCATGCCTTGGTTCGCACTGCCTGGGTGACAGTGGCTCGGAACAAGGAAAGTTGTGGTGCCTCACACCTGCTTGCATATTTGCGGGGGTGGAAAAGAGCAGATGTCCAGAGCTGCCAGTTCTGGGAGTCCTGCAGGAATGCGGGGACTGTGACAGCTGATTGAGCTGGAGAGGGTTTGGGTGGTGGAACGCGCCTGCACGTTGGCTGGGAGAGTAGGTGATGGGGAGAAGATGTAGAAAGTTAACACAGACTCCAGAATGAAAAAGACTGAATCTGGAATGCTTGCGGCCTGGATGCAGAAATTAAGTCCTCTCGCCTTTGGAGACACCTGGTCTTAAAGTCTCTGCTAGGTCGAAGGTGATGAGGCACAGAAACAGCCTGCCCAGAGAAGCTATGGATGTCCCATCTCTGGAAGTGTTCAAGGAGAGGTTGGTTTTGAGAAACCTGGTCTAGTGGAAGGTGTCCCTGCCCATGGCAGGGAGGTTGGAACTAGGTGATCTTTAAGACCCCTTCCAACCCAAACCATTCTATAATCCTGTGATTCTATGATTCTAAGATTTTGTGTGTGCTTTCTGGGTTAACTGATTGGAAGATCAGGTCGCTAACCTCTTCAGACTTGGCCTGATAAAGCGACTGCCAACAGGTATCATCAGTCCAATTACAGCAATCAGAGCTTCAACTCCAACAGTCCCTTGCACCATTACCAAGGGACAGCAAACATGGGAGGATATTATAATCTCCAGAAAAACGCCAAGAAGTAGCCCAATTTGCACCCCACCCAATATTCAATGAATCTCCTAACAAAGCCTCCTGAACCTTGCCATTTCTTGAACTGGCTGTTGTTGAGTTTGGTTTGGCAACACGTTTGGTTTGAAAGCAGCTGAGTAGGGCTCCACTGAGTGGGTTTGAATAGAGCAAAGACTACAGAGGCCCCCAGCTCCTCCCAACAATGCCAGTAACTAATGTGGCAAGTGCTTCTTGTTTCCTATACTAGGGGTTCTCCACTTTGAGGGATGTATTTCCTGCTTCATCAGGTTGATGTTCCATCATGATGCCTTTTGGCTTACTTAGCTCTTGTGAAATCAAGGTTTGGACATATGAAGCTTACAGTGAGTTATGCAACCAGCATAGTGCTGTCCAGCTGTCGGCACAGATTTGGTAAAGGTACGTGATAAAATTGGTAATAATGTAGAGCATAACGAAGATGTTATCTGCTTTTGGTCTTGGACTAATGAGAAGAAAATGGATAATGAGACATTTATTACCTTCACAGGCTCATCGTCTGAGGATCCAAGATGTCATTAAGCTAATATTATTTCTGCTGTTATCCTTACTGACAAGTAAGCCTGAAGACCTTAAATTAATTACGTAGAGTACCTTGTAACTCTAGGACAGAGCTGGTAAGTAAACCTGAGCTCCAGGTATATCCACCTTTTAGTATATTCAGTCTCAGTTATGGAGTTTTCGCTTGAGATTTCCAGATGCTTTCTGAAAGTTAGGAAGAGAGGAGAAAGATTTCTGAGGCCATCCGGTAGTAAAGGTGGGTCAGGTAAGACTGCTGGGAAGGCAACGGGCTTCATTTCTTTGCTCCTCTTACCTGATGAAGGTCAGGAGCACCAAAGGGGCTCTCCTGATGCATGGCCAAGGACTCATGGCAGCAGGATTGCTTTTTCTGGCCATTGACCAAGACACAAAGCCACTGTTTCACTGACCTGCTAAGTTGGACAGCTTATGATTATCTTAATTTATTTGCCTTAGAATAGAAACAGTGGATTTCAACACCACTTTCTCTGTACAGATATGTCTTTCCATGTAGGACAGCTCCATCTCCAAGGCAGGAAAAAAGATTCTGGAGGAGCATTGTTGAGTTCTGACATGTATTTAGACAAGATAAAAAAAGTGGTGCCTTAGGGTAGGGTTTAAATCTCAACCTACTGATGTTTTTTACAATTAAGCAAATTAAGGAGGATCTCATGAAGGCCCAATTCTGTGTCAAGCTTTTGGAAAATAGCCTGCAGACACAGAGGCACATACATGGGTTACATCAACCTGTGCATCTGTCCCTGAATTCAGGGTGTGAGATTTACTGTCCCTGACTGCCAGAAGATGGAAAAATCCTTCCTGCAAGCTCCAGGTAATTTCAGGACTTCATACAGCACTCAAGAGAAGAATTGATCTCATCCTTTCCTCACCTCCCCATCTTTGCACCCATGAAGAACAAGTAGCCAGGGTTCTTGGGTGGGTTCTTCAGTAGCTTCTTGGGGTCACAGCACAGCTGAGCAGATTCTGAGGCCTGAAAACCCAATCCGGAGTTCCTTGAGGCAGGTGATTACCAAATTAACACCTTGTGGCAAGAGCACATCTTGAGAGCTAATTAAGCTGGATTTGTGGGCCTGGGATTTAAATGGAATCATAGAATCATTTTGGTTGGAGGACACCTTCAAGATCACCGAGTCCAACCGTTAACCTCACACCGGCACTAACCCATGTCCCTTAGAACCTCATCTACGTGTCTTTTAAACCCCTCCAGGGATGGTGACTCCACCACTGCCCTGGGCAGCCTGTTCCAATGCCCCACAGCCCTTTCCATGAAGAAATTGTTCCCAGATCCAACCTCAACCTCCCCTGGTGCAACTTGAGGCCGTTTCCTCTGCTCCTGGCGCTTGTTCCTGGGGAGCAGAGCCCGACCCCCCTGGCTCCAAGCTCCTTTCAGGCAGTTCAGAGATCAGAAGGTCTCCCCTCAGCTCCTGTTCTCCAGCTGAACCCCCCAGCTCCCTCAGCCGCTCCCATCACACTTGTGCTCCAGCCCCTCACCAGCTCCGTTCCCTTCTCTCCACTCGCTCCAGCACCTCAAGGCCTTTCTTGCAGTGAGCGACCCAAAACTGAACACAGGGTGTGAGGTGCGACCTCAAGCAGCACCCAACTTCATGTGGCTTAAATAGAGTCCCTGCTTTCAGGACAGTGATTTGGGGCCCTTGCAGATGCCATTTACTGTATCTCCACCCAGGAGCTGGAGGCATCGTCCCCGGTCCCCAGCTGTTGCCCTTGAGGTTGACACAGCTGCCACGGGGGAGGGGGTCACAGCCTTGCAAGTGACTTGGACCCTCGACAGGGTCAGAGGTGGACACGTTTGGGCTAAGAGAGGAACAGGTGGGTAAAGGGCTGACAGCGGGAACACTGGCACTTTTATTTTTAATGGCCCTCCCCCCTACACGCGCACATGCGGCACTGGAAAACGCAAGACACGACTGTCTGAAAAGCATTTGACTGGAGCGAACCAGCATCCCTCCCTAAAAAGAAGAGGATTGTCTTGCTTTTGGGGAATGAATATTCGTTCAATTTGCATTTTAACCCATGCAAAGCTTATAAACTAAAGTATTAAGGCGCTTAAGTGAGCAGCCTGTCAACAAGTCTTCCTTCCTCACCCCGCCTGTGTGCTTTTGTATTATTTTTGTCTATTTTTTGCTTCTTCATTGGGACAATGGGTCTGTGCAGCAGCAGGCATGAGGATATCTCAGTTAGTGCTGTGTGAGTAACCAGTTATTCAGATCTTTGGCAGTACTGAAAAGCTGGGGAAAAAGAAAAATCATGCTGTGGTTTAACTGAAGTATTTTTTTCAAGACTGGGTAGGAAATGGTTTCTTGCTGCATTCAGGCAGTTTATGAAGACCCTATGAACATAAAGAGAACAACAGAAGGAAATGTGAAAAAAGTTGTTTCGACTGTGAAAAAGAAATTAAGAATCGTAGCACTAATAATAGCAGAGGCTTGAATTCAACCCTGCAACATCACTGACACCTTCATTTAAGAGAACAGCACTGTCCAGTCACCACTTCTGTCCTGTGGTTGTGCCAATGGTCAAGACACTTGTGCCAACACTCAAAGCATTATTTGCTTTAGTGTCTCAACCAACCAGGTACGTTATTATCCCAGCCTTGGTGGGACTGAATCCTTCCCTCTGCTTTCAGGGGCCTGTATATCTGCCTGAAGATGATTATAGGAATGGCCATGCTGATACATGAACAGACCTTGTGTGTGTGAGCACCTGAAATACGTGAGAAAAAGGCTTTGCTTTTGCTGGGTGGAATGTAAAACTGCTCACAGTGTAACTGCTGTTGTTGAGCTAATGTGGGGGATCTGTGGCTTCCAGCAACCAGAGGTAGCTGAGAGTGGTGGAAATACTGTTCCTACCTGCTGGTATTAGCACAAGAAATTAGTGTATCCATAGAAAACAAGGTTAGTCAAGTCTGTGGTGAAACCTATTCTTTGACTTTGGCAATACAGAGCAGACTTAACTTTATATGGGTACCTGAATTGCTTTCTAGTGGTGTAGCAGATTTGGTGTTTATCAGTGTGACTTCCATGACTTTGTGGTTTTTACACCCGAGAGAAGGACAACATCCCTGAGACGTGGATCACTGACCAGTACAGAAACACGAGTTCGTCTTGGCGGGGGGGTCTGAGAGTTTTCTGTGTGTGACATTGAATTAATAGATTTAGGAATAGAGAGAGATCATTAGTGCTCTTCTTGAACCCACCGTGTGATGACAGGCTGTGGAGCTCCATGTAAAGCGAATGAATGAGACCAAATCCCACCCTAAAGATCTGACGACAGAAAAAGATCTCATTTTCTGCTAAGTGACTGGGTCTACACATTCCCCTGCATAACGGGATCGTTGTAAGGTGGTGGTTGTTTGTGGTTTTTTTGTTTGTTCATTGTTTTTGTGTGTGTTTTTTGTTTTGTTTTGTTGGTGGTGTTTTTTTCTTCTTCCTTTTTCTTTCTTTTTATTTTTTCTCCTTTTTCTTTTTCTTTTTCTTTTTCTTTTTCTTTT